>JADRCC010568292.1:0-11046 GCA_019843855.1 Hylomyscus alleni
AATGGCAATCAGGTTGATGCATGTACTTATTTTGAATCCATAGATATGTATAGAAGGAGTATTTACATTCACATTGGTTAGCCTGGAAAACTGGAGCACAGAAAGTATATTCTAAATCATCTGTCAGATTAATTTATAGTCATTATAACTTAGTTTCCCCTGTACTTCAGTATGTCATAATTTTCAGTAAATATGCAACAATTGATTGGTATCAATGGTATGAATATCAGGAGTTCTTGCTATGATTTAATCAAAATACCAATTTAAATCAACAATGTTCAATCAATGACTTAATGTCTCCTGTTTCTTTTCTGAGAAATGAAGACAATAAATCATGCCAAATTAGGCAGAAATTATTTCAGTTACAAATGACTGAATTTTAATTCTCTACAAACAAATAGTATTCTCATAAGGACTGTTAAATATCTTAAGAAAAGTTATTGTAACTAACAATGTTCTAGCTCCTAAAATGTTAAAGTCAAAAACATACAAAATCGTTTAAGTTCTATATCTTGCCTCATTTTGACTGTCCTTCTGCTAATAAATGTAGTTACTTTCAAAGAAAGAAATCACTGCTAAGTCATCTCAGAAGATATTTGCATGTCAGATAAAGTATAATATGCATCTCATTTTTAAATTACAGTTACACTGCTATATCAAATATTGAATTTGTAAAATGTTTATATTTTACCCAGGTTCAACCATGGGATGCTAGCTGTTAGTACCATTCTTGAATGCTAAGAAAACTGTTCATTAAGGCATAGAGCTTGACTTCTATAACAGCAGCCACAAGGGGACAAGTAACCAAGGAGTTTGGTGACTAGGACTGATAAACTCAACCACTCTAACCATCTCCTTGAGAGATCTTTGTCTAAGAAGATGCAGGGTCAAGAAGGAAGCCCAAAACTGGATTATATTCCCTTCCATCCTATCTTTGAATGATTTCTCCAATTTCTTTCAAATCCTTTCACAATTCTTTCTCCTGTCATAGAGGAACGTGTGCAACATTTCACCTTGCCTTTTGTATCTCATTGTCTTGTAACACACTTAACATTTTCAAAAATTTCTGCTCTACTTTTATATTTTTTCAACAAAGAATTAACAAACTCCCCGTCTCAGGCTTTTTTTTTTTTTATATGTATCCTGAAATAAATAGGATACAAATTGACTGTATCCTTTACTCTTCTCTATTGCTTCAAGAGAGAGACTGCTTTCTTTTCCTTCTTTTCTGATTGATTTCCAAAACATAAAACTCCCTGGCATTTGTCACCTCTTGGAGAAGTAATTCTTAAAAATTGAAATTACTAGATTTGGCTTAGGTGATAAAAGGATAGAATCCTCATATTTAAGATGTATCTGTAATCCAGCTGCACTGGCTAGTTTTGTGTGTCAACTTGACACATGCTGGAGTTATCACAGAGAAGGGAGCTTCAGTTGGGGAAGTGCCTCCATGAGATCCAACTGTGGGGCATTTTCTCAATTAGTGATCAAGGGGGTAGGGCCCCTTGTGGGTGGTACCATCCCTGGGCTGGAAGTCTTGGGTTCTATAAGAGAGCAAGCTGAGCAAGCCTGGAGAAGCAAGCCAGTAAGGAACATCTTTCCATGGCCTCTGCATCAGCTCCTGCTTCCTGACCAGCTTGAGGTCCAGTCCTAACTTCCTCTGGTGATCAACAGCAATGTGGAAGTAAGCCAAATAAACCCCTTCCTCCCCAACTTGCCTCTTGGTCATGATGTTTGTGCAGGAGTAGAAACCCTGACTAAGACACCAGCATAGAAGTTATATCATTATGTTTGCCCTATTACTTTACAGAAAAAAATAATATACCACAGTTATCTAATTTTTCTGAAAAAAAAAACATAGCAAATCTTGTACATAATTTACAACCTACTTCTACTTCCACATTTAAGGAATAGATGGTCAGCAAGAATAGATCATCCATGTCAAACAAGACTTGTTGCTTTGGTCATACTAGACTACTTTGTATGTCAAAATGTTGCAGCATGCTAGATGGAGTAGAAACACAATTCAGCAGCTTTCTTTCCCATCCTTGTATTTATTTCTCCTTTTCCATCTGGCAACAAGGGAAAATAAACAAAGGAAGCAGCATCTGTTGCTCCTGCTGCTTTGAATTAAGCTGCCTTAGTTTAATCAGTTTTCCCCTACAAATCCATTGCTATACCTTCCCAGGTCTTAGTTTGACCTTTACTTTGACATGCCTGATGCTTGGGTTACCAAATTTCTTTTTAAGATGTAATAACCTGAGTGATTGCGATTTTTAAAATTAGCATATTTAATAGCCTTTACTGTAATTTATATGCATATATAAACCTAATGGTTTAAAAATACCAATTTCCGTATTAGTGTCTATATTTAAAGCATATGTAAAAAGACTCTGATATTAAGAACAAGGGATTTCCTAGAGCTTTAGTTTTAAATAATAGGCTTTGCAGCTTTAGCATTGGTGGTAGGGTGTTTCTCCTTGATCAAGAGATAGGGTGAAATAGAGATTACTACGTGATTTGGAGTTTTGGGAATCTACATGGTTTTATGAAAGCTTGATAATGCTTCAGCACACAAATACTTTCCATAAATCTAAGTCCCCCAAACTCAACTCAAGGATAATACATTTCTTCTTAAATTACTGTCCTGATAATCATCACCAACACCACTATAATCATCATCATCATTAATAACAATAATACCACACATACACACACATACACACACATTCTGATAGGTATGATTCCTAATACATCAATCCAAAGATGTCAAGGAGAATCAAGGCGTTTCTTTTCCATAACATTATCTATTTGAGTCTGAACTCTATTCTCGTGAATGCCAAAAAATTTCAAATCTGCAAAATTGTTTAGTAAGTTTATCTTTTCTAGTGAAGTACTTAATTACAAGGGATTTTGATAGAAAAGAAACCTCCCAATGAAGCTTGATAATCACATTGACATTTAAATGAGGAAAAGCAACCTCAACAAGTTCAAATAAGTTCAGAAGTTTCTATCAGATTCTGAGAAACAAAAGACATTTTGTATCCTTACTTATAAAGTTGACATGCTAATTATCACTTGCACTCATAAAAATACAATTAGTAAACATTGGTCCTTAATCTTCAGTTCCAACAATTTGAAATTGAAACAGTATGTTTTTGACCATTAGTGAAGATTGAGTTTACCAAGTGAAAGGTTAAAACATATTACTATTACAGCTACTCATTCTCTGTTAACACTGTTTCTTCAAAACAACATTCTGTTACTTGGTGTTTTATTTTTAATATAGCAGTAACAGTTGTGTTTTACTTAAACAACAGTTGTGAAAAGTCTTGTGCTGATATTGGTGAAAATGGAAAAATCAAAATTGTTTATGTAGAGATTCTAACCTTTATGTCAATCAAAGGTTCATTCAGTTCTGCAGTCTATCTATTAAATATGAATGGACTTTTCTGATTGGTGTGACATTTTACTTGACACTATCAGATAATAAAGACAATAATACCCATTTAGAAGTAAAGCAGAATGAAATGTTCACAGTTTTGTCAAATACAGAATAAATGATCCTTATATGAATTTGCTATTCCCCGAGTCATCCAACATTCAAGAATGCATTTAAAAGACATCATTAAAGCAATTTTATTACAAGCAATTTTTTGTATACTAGTGATTTTTTTAGACCTTCCAATTAAGTATGTGGGTTATTTTATTCTTCAAACTGAAACTTCATCATCCTTCAATATCACTGAATTGTTTTATAAAAGTGATTTGTCTTCAGAATACTTTCCTTGGGCTTGGACTTTTGACTGACTTGAGATATAGAATTGAACTTGAAGGTTTCAAGTGGCAACTATTTGTCAGATGTGTGAACCTATCCCTGAGGCACTGTTAATTCCAATTAGGAGAAGAAATCTGGATTCCCAGAGGTAAAGAAACTTGAGGATCTTCTACCTTCTTCATGTCCTGGGAATAGAGATGTCATACTGGCACCTCAAGCACTCTCTCCACCAAGCCATCTCCCGAGAACCAATTCAGAATCTTTTTGTGACATATTATTGTCTTTGAAAGCCTAATGTGACAAGTTTGAAAAAATATACCTATTTCAATACTTTATGTCAAGTTAATTTGTAATTTCAACTTGAAATTTTTCATTATTAGAATGTATGACACATTGAAAATCAATGCAGTTCTTTAAATAATATATAAAATCAAAGACTATGTTTATGAATGCTAATGACCAATAGAAAATATAAACGTATTTTTCGATACTATAATTTATTTTATAAATTAGTTTAGAGATTTCTGCTTTTATATATTTGGAAACAATAGAATAGTAAGCACACAAAATATTTTTGATGAAGAGGGGATTTTATAGTGAGAATTAATGCACTACTTTGGGAACTCAACAGAAAGTGAGATGTTGTTTTCTTTATTTTCACATACAAAAATTGGTTATAAATAATGTGAAAGTTCTTGAATTCGTTAATTTACTTCTGTCTATTTCACTAAAAATTCTGAATAAATAAACAGTTGTGTTCTTTGGATATCATTTTTGTGTTTCCTTTTGTCAGATAAATGGGATGATGTCTGTAAAATGGTCTGATAAAATTCCTATGAAGTCACATCAACATTCAATTTGATATATGGCATAATCCTAAAAATAAGTTTTTTTTCCCTGCTTCTGGCTATTACAAATAAGGCTCCTAAGAACATAGTGGATCACATGTCCTTGTGGCATGCTGGGACATCTTTGTGTATATGTTCAAGAATTGTACAGCTGGGTCTTCAGGTAGAACTATTTCCAAAATTTTTTGTCATAATTTTAAATATTTTCCAATTTTAAACTTTTTTCTGTTTTTTATTGGATATTTTCTTTATTTACATGTCATATGATATCACCTTTCCCAGTTTCCCCTCTGAAAAAAAGAAAAATAAACAAAGTAAAATAAAAATAAAGCAAAAACTCCTGTTCCCTCTCCCCTCCCCCTGTTCACCAACCCACCCTCTCCCACTTCCTGGCCCTGGCATTCTCCTACACTGGGGCATCGAACTTTCACAGGGCCAAGGCCCTCTCCTTCTGACTTGGCCATCCTCTGTTAAATATACTCTTGGAGCCATGAGTCGCACCATATATACTCCTTGGTTGGTGGTTTAGTCCCTGGGAGCTCTGAGGGTACTAGTTAGTTCATATTGTTGTTCATCCTAAAGGGCTGGAAACCCTTCAGTTCCTTGGGTCCTTTCTCTAGCTCCTTCATTGGGAACCCTGTACTCAGTCCAATGGATGGCTGTGAGCCTCTACTTCTGTATTAGTACTACTTCTGTACTGTCAGAGCCTCTCAGGAGACAGCTACATCAGGCTCCTGTCAGCCAACACTTGCTGGCATCCACAATAGTGTCTGGATTTGATGATTGAATATGGGAAGGATTCCCAGGTGGAGCAGTCACTGGATTGTCCTTCCTTTAGTCTCTGCTCCATAGTTAGTCTCTGGAACTACTTCCATGGGTATTTTGTTCACCCTTTTAAGAAGGAATGAAGTATCCATACTTTGATCTTCCTTCTTGAGTTTCTTGTGGTTTGCGGATTGTACTATGTGTATTCCAATCTTTTGAGTTAATACCCAATTATCAGAGAGTGCATACCATGTGTGTTCTTTTGTGATTGGGTTACCTCACTCAGTATGATGTTCTCTAGATCCATCCATTTCTCTAAGAATTTCATAAATTCACTGTTTTTAATAGTTGAGTTGTACTCCATTATGTTCATGTACTACATTTTCTATATCCATTCCTGTATTAGTCAGGGTTCTCTAGAGTCACAGAACTTATGGTAGTCTCTAGGTAGTAAAGGAATTTATTGATGACTTACAATCTGTAGTTCAACTGCCAACAAAGGTCAATAGCAGCTGTGAATGGGATCTAGCATTTGCTCAGTCCCACAAGGCAAGCAGGCAAAGCAGAGTGAGCCTTCCTTCTTCCAATGTTCTTATATAGGTCTCTAGCAAAAGGTATGGCCCAGATAAAAGGTGCGTGCCACCACACCTTTAATCCTAGATGACTTTGAACTCATAGATCTTCCTATCTCAATCTTCTGGGATTCATAGCCACTATGCCTCAAGATTTCCATGCCAAGATTCAGGTCGGGAACCTGTATCTCTCAGCCTCCAGATTAGGGCCACAGGTGAGCCTTCTAATTCTGGATTGTAGTTCACTTCAGATATAGTCAAATTGACAACCAGGAATAGCCACTACAATTTCTCTGTTGAGGGACATTTGGGTTGTTTCCAGTTTCTGACTATTATAAATAAGGCTGCTATGAACATAGTGGAAAATGTGTCCTTATTACATATTGGAGCATCTTCTGGGTATATGCTCAGGAGTGGTATAGCTAGGTCCTCTGATAGTACTATGTCCAATTTCTGGAGGAACTGCCAAACTGATTTCCAGAGTGGTTGTACCAGCTTGCAGTCCCACCAGCAATGAAGGAGTGTTCCTCTTCTCCATAACCTCTCCAGCATCTGCTGTCACCTGAGATTTTTATCCTATCGATTCTGAGTGATGTGAGGTGGAATCTCAGGGTTGTTTTGGTTTGCATTTCCCTGATGACTAAGGATGTTGAACATTTCTTTAGGTACTTCTCAGCCATTCAGTATTCATCAGTTGAGAGTTCTTTGTTTATCTCTGTACCCCATTTTTAATAGGGTTATTTGACTCTCTGGAGTATAACTTCTTGAGTTCTTTGTATATATTGGATATTCTCCCTCTATCAGATATAGGATTGGTAAAGATCTTTTCCCAATTTGTTGGTTGCTATTTTGTCCCACTGACAGTGTCTTTTGACTTACAGAAGCTTTGTGATTTTATGAGGTCCAATTTGTCAATTCTTGATCTTAGAGCATAAGTTATTGGTATTCTCTTCAGGAAATTTTCCCCTGTGCCCATGTGCTCGATGCTCTTCCCCACTTTCTTTTCTATTAGTTTCAGTGTATCTGGTTTTATGTGGAGGTCCTTGATCCACTTTGTACAAGGAGATAAGAATGGATGGATTTGCATTCTTCTACCTGCTAACCAGTTGAGTCATCACTATTTGTTGAAAATGCTCTTTTTTCCCCCACTGTATGGTTTTAGCTTCTTTTTCAAAGATCAAGTGACCAGAGGTATGTGAGTTCATTTCTGGATCTTCATTTCTATTCCATTGTTCTTCCTGCCTATCACTCTACCAATACCATGCAGTTTTTAGCACAATTGCTCTATAGTACAGCTTAAGATCAGGGATGGTGAATCCACCAGAGATTCTTTTATTGTTGAGAATAGTTTTCACAATCTTGGGTTTTACCTTATTCCAGATGAATTTTTAAATTGCTCTTTCCAAGTCTGTGAAGAATTTAGTTGGAATTTTGATGGGAATTGCATTGAATCTGTAGATTGCTTTCAGCAAGATGGTCATTTTTACTACATTAATCCTGCCATTCCACGAGCATGGGAGATCTTTCCATCTTCTGAGATCGTCTTCAACTTCTTTCTTCGGAGACTTGAAGTTCTTGTCAAACATCTTTTACTTGCCTAGTTAGAGTCACACTAAGGTATTTTATTTTATTTGTGACTATTGTGATTGGTGTTGTTTCCCTAATTTCTTTCTCAGCCTGTTTATCCTTTGTGTAGAGAAAGGCCACTGATTTGCCTGAGTTACTTGAGTTAATTTTATATCCAGCTACTTTGCTTTTTAAGGAATTGCCAGATTGATTTCCAGAGTGGTTGTACCAGTTTTCAAGCTCACCAGCAATGGAGGAGAGTTCTTCTTTCTCTACATCTTTGTCAGGATCTGCTTTTGCCTGAGTTTTTGATCTTAGCCATTCTGACTGGTGTGAGGTGGAATTTCAGGGTCATTTTGATTTGCATTTCTTTGATGACTAAGGACTCTGAACATTTCTTTAAGTGCTTCTTAGTCATTAGAGCTTCTTTTGTTATGAATTCTTATTTAGCTCTGCACTCTATTTTTCAATTGGGTTATTTGGTTTATTTGGAAATTAACTTTTTGAGTTCTTTTCCTCTATTGGATATAGGTTTAGTGAAGCTTTTTTCCCAATCTATAGGTTGTCAATTATTCTGATTGATGGTGTCAATCAGAAATGACCCTGAAATTCCACCTCACACTAGTCAGAATGGCTAAGATAAAAAACTCAGGCAATAGCAGATCCTGACAAGGATGTAGAGAAAGAACTCTCCTCCGTTGCTGGTGAGCTTGAAAACTGGTATAACCACTCTGCAAATCAAGCTGGCAATTCCTTAAAAAGCAAAGTAGCTGGATATAAAATTAACTTTTGCCTTTCTGTTTCATGCAGTCCCATTTATCAATTGTTAATCTTAGAGCCTCAGCCATTGGTGTTCTGTTATGGAAATTTCCCCTCATGCCAGTGTCTTTGAGGCTATTTCCCCTTCTAGTGCTTTTAGCATCAAAACAAATGACAGACAGTTAGAAAAAATAAATATCAATCATATGAAATGTTGCCAAGCCAGTATACCTGAATGGAAGCAGGAAGTACAACACATATTCAGAAGATTTTGAAATATTTTCCATCACATATGTCAGGTATTTATAAGCATTTATAAAATCCCTCACTATTCTAGAAGAATTAGTAACAAAGAATGAATAACCCTCCCCATAAAACCTCCCCCTTTACAGGGACCTCAAGTCTCTTGAGAATTTAGCTCACCTTCTTCCCCTGAGGCCAGACCAGGCCAAGCACTGCTATATATGTTCCAGAGACCTAGGCCCCCTACACATATGTAACAGATTTATAGCTTGATCTTCATATTGGAGTCCTAAGAACTGGAACAGGGGCTATCTCTAACTCTGTAGCCTTCCTTTTTACTCCTTACCCATAACTGGGCTGCATTTCCTAATCCTTTTTTAAATTATTATTTTATTGGCATTGGCATCCTAACACTTCAAGTTCATATGCCATGGTAGGTTGGAGGGAGTCAGAGCTGGTAATTGGCAACTGAGTCAGGAGGCTACGCCCACCCCCAGCACAATGGTGGCTCTGCAAGAACTTCAGAAAAGGTTGTTTCCAGAGAAACTGTGGTAACTTATGGACTTTGCAGGTGATAAAGGCATGTCTTGGCATTAGCTGCACAGATGGAGGGTGCATTTGGGAAACCTGTCTTGTTGGTCTAGGTGTCTGAAGGTAATCAACCTAAGACAGAGGCACCCGCCAAGTGGCTGTGTCTTTTTTTTCTTGAAAAAACACATTTAAGTCCAGTTTGCAATGTCAAACTAGCTGCTCGTGACCTTGATGACTGGTAAGATGCCGGCCAATAGAATATATTATACACAGGTTTGATTCGTCAAAGCACCATGAAAATTCCTGTGCAAGACCGTGATATATATTTATGCCTTAGCCATGCTTTTTTCTAAACGAAAAGGGAGGAAATATTGCCTCCCGTACCCTGTGCAGACCCAGTTCAGCCTCCAGACCTTGGCAAGCCCCACGATGGGAGCCATCTGAGTGGATTAGTCCTGCAGTTCCACTTGGGTCTGTGAGTTTCTTTGGAGCAGAGGTTAGACATGCAAAATAAAACGGGTAGCGAGAACAAAAGGTGGACACCAAGTACAGTTCTATCAAGGCGACACTTTACTTGGGGGTGTTTTTAGCTTATATAGGCAGGTAAGAACTAGAACGGAAAACTCAAGAATTAAAATATTTGCATAACATAAACATTGCAGGGGGAAGTCTGGAAAGAGTCAAATGGGAGTCACAAGCGAAGGTCACCAACAGGCTTGGATGTCTTCGGATGTCCTCAGGCAGTAGGCGTTGTCACAGGTGTAGTTATATTTCAGCTGAACTTTTAGGGTAACTTCTTTCAGAGGTAAACCGATAGTCTGCAGAAGGTCTTTCGGCTTATTTCCCCTGGCGGAGGCTGCCAAGGTCTGGAGGCTGAACTGGGTCTGCATAGGGTGCAGGAGGCAACATTTTGGTTACTTTTTATTTACATTTCAAATGTAATCCCATGTTCCAGTTTCCCTTCTGCAAACCCTCTATCCCACCCCCCCTCCCCCAGCTTCTATGAGGGTGCTCCCTTCCCACCCACCCGTCTCTGCCTCACTGCCTTAGCCTTTCCCTACCCTGTACCTTTAAGGCTCCACAGGATCAATGGGTTCCCCTCCCACTGATACCAGATAAGGCCATCCTCTGCTCCATATGTAGCTGGAGCCATGGGTCCTTCCACATATACACTTTGGTTGGTGGTTTAGTCCATGGGAGCTTGGGTGGTTGTGGTTGTGATTGTTTGATATTGTTGTTCTTCCTATGAGGTTGCAAACCATTTCAACTCCTTCAATTCTGTCTGTAACTCCTCCATTGAGGTTCCCATGCTAAGGATGTTTGGCTGCATGCATCCACTTCTCTATTAGTCAGGCTCTGGCAGAGCCTATCAGGAGACAGCTATACCAGGCTCCTGTCAGCAAATGCTTCTTGGTATCAGCAATAGTATCTGGGTTTGGTGTCTGCAGATGGGATGGTTTCCTAGGTAGGGAAGACTCTGGATGGCCTTTCCTTCAATCTCTGCTCCACTCTTTGTCCTTGAATTTCCTTTAGACAGGAGCAATTCTGGATTAACATTTTGAGATGGATGGGTGGCCCCATCCCTCAACCAGGGGCTGTGCCTATCCACTGGATATGGTCTCTGCAGGTTCTCTCTCCCCTTTGTTTGGTATTTCAGCTAATCTCGTCCCTGTTGGATCCTGGAAATCTCTTGGGTCCCTGGCATCTGTGACTGTCTAGTGGCTACCTCTACTTCCCCATGCCCCCACTGCAATACACCTCCACTTAAATTCCTGACTCCATGTAATTCTCCTTTATCTCCTCCAACATATGATCCTGTTCCTCTTTTCCTCTCCCCTACCTTTCTGCCTCCCAGGTTCCTCCCCCCCTATCTCCCCTGATTATTTTCTTCCCCTTTCTAAGTAGGACTGAAGCATTCACCCTTTGGTCTTCCTTCTTGGATTTCATATGGTCTGTGAGTTGTATCATGGGTATTCCAAGCTTT
>JADRCC010568294.1:0-15631 GCA_019843855.1 Hylomyscus alleni
TTTTAAAAGATGGTTTTAGTTGTTTTGCTAGATAGATATAATAAAGTCAGAATCAAGAATAGAATGTACCCACTCTATTCCTGGGACAAATTTGTGATCAAGGAAAAACATTCATTCTAGGTCAATTCCAAGGATAAAGCCACAGGTATGCACTATGATAAAGGGAGAACATGTAAAACTGTTGCTTTGAACTTATAATGAGCTTACAGAATGAAACAGTGCTTTGTACTTAATATATTAACATCCTTTTGTAACTCCCCTTTTGTGTAATATTTTATCTACAAGGTAATTTTTGCCTATAAAAACGTCAGAGAAAAGAAAGTGTGGCTTGACGGGGGGCTCAGCTCCATCCATCCATCCATCCAACCATCTATACATCCATGCATCCATGCATCCACACATCCAAATGTATGTGTGTGTTATTTGGGTCTCAGCCCCATTCACTGAATGTACATATATGTATGTCTGTTTGTCTATATGTACTTGTGTAGGTATATGTATACATATGTAAGCATGAATAAATCCTTGTGAAGTTGATTGAGACAGGTGGGTGGGCCTTACCAGAGTGTATATGTTATGAATGTATAGCATCTGTGTATGTTGTCTATGTAAATGAATTTCGTTCATTCCTTTTATTTTCTCTCTAGGTCACAGAATTAATGAATCCAAGCAAGAGGTCTTTGAACCAAAGAGAAGGGAGCCCTACCAATTAAACTTCTTTTTCTTCTTAATTCTCCTGTTGCTAGCAGAATTTATTATCAGAAACCAATGGCTTTTGGCCTTAGAATAATAAAGAGTTTTAGGCAAAAGAAGAATTGCCAAAGATAAATAAACTTTAGCCTAGTTGCTGACTCCATATACTATCAGTGCCTTTCCTCATGACCCTTTCCCCTTTCATGCCGAGCGGGCCACTGGCATACTTCCTGCTTCACTCAATGGAGGATGGTGATGCAGACATGCCAAGTCTCACAAACACCCTGGGGCAGTCTGTCTGAGGGATGAAGGAAGGAAGAACTTTGTGATTCCTCAGGAATAGGAGAGAAATGTTGTTCTCAGCATTTATATCTGTTTTAAAGGCATATTCTTCCTCTGTCCATGGTGAGTCTGTGGACTAATTTTTGTGTTGACTTGATACAGGCTATGGTCATCTGGGTAGAAGGAATACTAATTGAGAAAAATGAGTCATAGGAATGGTCTGCGGGCAGGTCTGAAGGGCATTTTCTTGATTGATAATTGATGTGGGAGGACCCAGCTCACTATGAGGGGTGCCATCCTTGGCAGGTGATTGTAGATGATATAAGAAAACAGGCTGAACAAAACACGAAGGATCCAACATGTAAGCAAAGCTCTTCCATGACCTGTGCTGCAGCTACTGCCTTCAGGTTCCTGTCTTGTTTGAGTTCCTGGTCTGACTTCCCTCAGTGACTATACTATGGAAATGTAAGCTGAAATCCTTTTCTCCCCTAGTTGGTCAAGGTGTTTTATAACAGTCATTAAGACTCCAAGTAAGAATAAGACAGCAAGGAACAACATTTGTTAGGAACTGAAAACCAGTTTCCCCCAAATCTATTCACAGTTTACATTAAGGCTCTAGATATTTTTTTTTAAAAAATATTTTATTTGTGTGTATGTATCTGTGTCTGTATTTGTACACACTCACAAACATGTTATTTTTTTATTATTTTCTTTATTTACATTTTGAATGATATTCCCTCTCCTGGTTTCCCCTCTGAAAACAAAACAAAACAAACCACCCCTGTTCTCTCCCCCCTCCCTGCTCACCAACCCACCCTCTCCCCGTTCCTGGTCCTGGCATTCCTCTACACTGGGGCATAGAACCTTCACAGGACCAAGGGCCTCTCCTCCCATTGATGACCAATTAGGCCATCCTCTGCTACATATGTAGCTAGAGTCACCATGTGTACTCTTTGGTTGGTGGTTTAGTCCCTGGGAGCTCTGAGGGTACTAGTTAGTTCATATTGTTGCTCCTCCTAAAGGGCTGCAAACCCTTAGCTCCTTGGGTCCTTTCTCTAGCTCTTTCATTGGGGAAGTGCTCAGTTCAATGGATGGCTGTGAGCCTCTACTTCTATATTAGTCAGGCACTGTCAGAGCCTCTCAGGAGTCAGCTATATCAGACTGGATTGTCCTTCCTTCAGTCTCTGCTCCATAGTTTGTCTCTGCAACTCCTTCCAAGGGTATTTTGTTCCCTCTTCTAAGAAAGATCAAAGTATCCACACTTTTGTCTTTCTTCTTCTTGAGTTTCTTGTGGTTTGTGGACTGTAACTTGGGTATTCCGAGCTTCTGGGCTAATATCCACTTATCAGAGAGTGCATACCATGTGTGTTCTTTTGTGACTGGGTTACCTCACTCAGGATGATATTCTCCAGATCCATCCATTTCCCTAAGAATTTCATAAATTCATTGTTTTTAATCACTGAGAAGTACTCCATTGTGTAAATGTATCACATTTTCTGTATCCATTCCTCTGTTGAGGGACATCTGGGTTCTTCCCAGCTTCTGACTATTATAAATATGGCTGCTATAAACATGGTGGAGCATGTGTCCTTATTACATGTTGGAGCATCTTCTGGGTATATGCCCATGACACACCCATGTTATTATGTTTTAATAATTAATAATAATAGACATGCTTTAGTCAATGAACTAGGCAACTCAGTAGGAGGAAAAAGGGTCTCGAGAGCAGGCAAAAGAGTCAGAGACACCCCCACTCTCACTGTTAGGAGGCCTCCCACCATAAAACCAAGTTAAACAACTACAGCATGCATGCAGAGGACCTAGTGCAGATCCATGTAGGCTCTATGGTTACCGCCTTAGTCACTGTGAGCCCTATGAGCCCTGCTTAGTTGATGCTTTGGGCCATGTTCTCATGGTATCCTCAACTTCTCTGGTTCCTATAATAATTCCTTCTCTTCTGCTGGGCCCCCCAAGCCTTGTCTAATGTTTGTGTGTGGGTCTCTGCATCTGTTCCCATCAGTTGCTAAAGTTGGCTTCTCTGATGACCCTTGATACATGGAAATAATAATGATTTCAATTGGCTAACTCAAAAGGACAGTTTATGATGGGGTTATCAGGACCCAAGACAAATTTGCAGGAGTTCTGCTTTGGGTTAAGACTGTATTCCAGGGACTCCATTCTCATATTTGATTTTAAATGAAATTCAATAAACACTATGGAAATCTTCAGCAGAGAACAAACATGTGTCCTGTTTCAAACATATTTTTAGAAATCTCTCAGTCACTTCCAGAATACAGAAGTAAGGACCCTCCTATTTCCCACAACCAGCCTTCAACTGCCACTCAGTAAAAGTTATTTCATCATATTATGTTAAAAGGGCTGAAACAGAAATGTGGTCTGTAGCTATATTTGCTATCTTTGCCTTTTGTTTTCCTGATTCTGAAGAACTCTGGGTGGTTATTTGTCATGTTCCCCAAACTATATCACACATGTCCTGTTTAGCTGTGGGCTCAATGCAAAATGGTGGCTGAAAATTTAAAACAGGAACCCACACTTTCACAGCTGCTTCTAGTTTCTTCCTCTCCAGCTTCCTTCCCACCTTTTGAGTGTTTTCTTCAAAACAAAGCAAAGCAAAACAAAACAAAACAAAACAAAACAAAACAAAACACCTGCAAATAAGACAGGCTCCCCTGTCTTCTTTCAATTAAGAAGAAAACTTCAAACATATTTTTGAGCAATTTAAAGTAAGTTTACTCATCTATCCCAAGCTACCAGTGTTTTCAGCAATATGTTTGCTCCTATACCCAGTGACTTCTTTCTGGGGACTTTCCTGCTGAGGGAGCTTGGAGGTAAAGAGTTGAAGACACAGAGGAAGGAGTTTGGATAGAATCCATGCTTAGTCCTTTATCTTTTCCTGAAAGAGGAAAGTCTTTGTGAGGATGGCCCCCTCCCTTCCTCCCTCTTTGCCTTCTTTCCCCTACCATCCCTATCTCTAACACACTTCCTATGGGGATGACAATAACCTTCTGTATTAGGAAATTCACTAGTGCAAAAAATAATACAGCTAGTCTAGGGCAAGTACATTTTTTTGGTAATCTATGTTACATGACCCTAACTACATAGTAATGTAATCTAAGTCCCATGGAACTACAGAACTGTGAGTCCATCTTAGATGCATGGGCATGGAATTCTCTTACTGAGTACAATTTCACTATACTAGGTGCCTACTTGTCTTAGGGTTTTATTGCTGTGAAGAGACACCATGACCATGGTAACTCTTATAAAGGAAAACATTTAATTGGGGCTAACTTACAGTTTCAGAGGCTTAGTTCATTATTCTTATGGCAGAATGCATGGTAGCATGCAGGCAGACACACACGGTGCTAGAGGAAGAGCTGAGAGTTTGACATCTTGATCCCACAGGAAATAGTAGGAGACTGTACCATACCGGGTGTAGCTTGAGCACAGGAAAGACCTCAAAGCCTTTTTCACAGTGGCACACTTCTTTCAACAAGGTTACACATTCTAAAAATGCCTGTGGGCCAAGTATTCAAACATAGGAGTTGATGGGGGCCATTCCTATTCAAACTACTACACTACCCAAAGCAATACCAGTGACAGCTGTTAAGGAGCAAAGCCCTGAAACAGTAACTCTGTGGAAAACAGTGCATTCAAATGAGCCTCGTGAGAGCAGTACTTGGAGCAGGATTCTTTTTTTTTTTTCTGAGTGTAAGCATAAATATTTATGAGGCAATTTGAAAACATGACCATTTAACATAATAACAATAGTGGATTCTATCCTAGGGCTTATGGCTTCCGTATTCAGGGGATTTGACCAAGATTACATGAGTGCGTATCAAGGCATAAGATTCCTTATATATGACAGACCTCAGTGCCAATTGTTAGTATTTGATTACCCTACAACAGTTGTGCCATTATTGTTCCAGGGGATACATTTTGTTGGGTGTGTCAGTACTGAAGTATAAAGGACCCAGGATTGCATAAGACTGTGGGTGTTTTCTCTCCCCAGCAACCTGCATAGAACTTCAGGCATCATGAGAGCTAGCCTGTATGCTCAAAGTTTCTTCATCATCTTGAGATTGGGTTTTCTATGTCTTATGTCCAAAGTGTGAGGTGTTGGAGCAGGATTCTTTAGACAAGGCAAAGAGGTTGTTCCTTCCCATATTTGACTTGCAGAGCAGCATGCAAGGCCCTTTCAGAAACCCTCTCACTGTTTCTTCAGTCTTTGTGAAACACTCAGGCAATCTCAAACACTAGTCCTATCTGCCACTTCTCTGGCTTCTTCAGGTCTACTGGCTCCTACTTCTATCTTGGCTAACATCTATCTTCTGTGGTAATCATTCTGAAAAATCTTGTCATTCCCAATCAGGATGAAGGGCACATGGGGACAGAGGTGCTTGACTTTGGGAGACCAGTTTTGTTCCCCGGGGATGACTATGTAAATTATCAGGGCTGTGGATGGAAAAGCATATCAGTACAGCTTCACTGGATGGATTGGGAAGGTACTCAGATCGACATAACCTTTTTGTCCAGCTGTGACTTACAACATCAGCTATAGTGGCTTTCTATTCACTTAGATACCACCATGTAGTTCCCACACCACGAGCACGTATACCTTTAGGACTGGTACGTCCCAAGATGATGAGCAAGGAGCTTGCCAGAAGCTTCGTTGATAGCAATGGTGAGATTCTTCTGGAGATGCCACTGCTTACAAATGTTCTACAAAGCACAGGTTTAGAACAGAAGTAGTACAATGCACCATGAACTTCTTAGAGTGAAGGCACACAATACCCCTGATTCCCATCTCTTTGTATCAGAGTGGCTTGTCTGCCAGTCACAAGTTTGTGAAGAGGACCCACAGCTCAAAAAGAGAGTGAGGGACTGAGAGATGGTTAAGAGCACTTGTTCTTCCATAGGATCAAGTTCTGTTCCCAGCATAAATGTGGTAGCTCACAGCTATTTGTTCCTCTAGTTCCAGGACATTCAACACCCTCTTTGGACCTCTGTGGGCACTAAGCATACATATAGTACATGTACATATATGTATCACACACATAAAACAAATAAATCTAAATTAAAAAGAAGGGTCTGAACTGCTAATAGAATTGACAAAAGTGATAGGTTTCACAGATTATTTATTTGTCCTCCATTACTCTGTGTGGTGGAGATGGGAGTGGGTGGAGGTTCCAGGGAGACTGGGCCATCTGCTCTTCTGAAGTGACTTGACCTGACAATGTCCTTAACCTCTCACAGTTCTGATGATCTTTAGAGAACAAATCAACATTTGCAAAACATTAGTCTATTTTGTTTATTCCTTAATATATATATTATAATACATATACATTATTAAAAATGAGTGTATTGTGTGGAGGAGCCTGGACTTGACATGGTGTTTTCAGAAATCGATTGCCCTTTCCCCTCTGCTTATAGAAATGCTCAATTGCAATAAAAATGAGCTTTCTCCTTTGTGTCCTCCTAGTCTCCTTGGGTAAAGGTAGCACATGATGGCTAGGATGAGTACCACAGAAAGCCAGCATCATGTCCTTGCCTAACCCATGGTGACTGCATTGGGAAGATCAACTCTGTGTTCTTACCTAGTCAAGTATTCTCCCTCTTAATTTCTACTTTGACAAAAGTTTTATGCTAGTTTAAAGTGCCTTGTCTCTTTAAACCATGAGAAAAAAAAGTAATTTCCTATCATGGCTACTGGAAATTTCTTGATGTTCATTGAATTCATTGAGATCCAAAGGCCCTCATTATACAAAGGAGTTTTTCAAGTACATATTTCATATTCCACTCTTGTGTTCAATGGTCACAGCCCACCCTGCTCACTATTAATCTCCTTTATGTGCACACTTCTTCTGGTTCAACAAAATAAGCTGGTTTATAGCCTGATCATCGTTCAAATAGAGTGGACTACATTCTCAACTCTCACCTATTTTCCCAGAGCTTTGAATCAGCTTCTCTGAGTCCTATATACCACTTTAAAATAAGTTTGAATGGATAGCCACACACACCTAGATAGTGGATAAAAATCTTTAACAAGAAATTAACTCAGAAAATGTAAAGAAAATATGGAGTAGGGGACCAAATCACAATCTTTATGAGGATTAAAGGATGAAGTCATGAAAAAGAACAGATCATAAACATGAATAGTAAATGGCTTAAAGAGCTCCAACCATAAAATTGATGACAAAACTTAAAGTGTTGATCGAAAAGTTAAATAAATGTTACAGACTAAATGGTGACCTCCTCAGTTTGCCTCTTGAGGCTCGAATCCCCAGTTCCTCAGGATTTAACTTTTTTGAAGTGAGGGTCTTAAAGAGTTACATAGGTCAAGAGCTTATGGGCTTTTCTTCAGTTTGGAATGTTCATTGGTGTCATCTTTGTTCAACTCATGTTTGTGGAGTCATGTTGGTGAGTCTTTATGGATGCCACATCTGATATTACAAGGAAACACAATCAGAAGGTTTATGATGGAAGGTTTCCAATGATGGAAAACCTTCTGATCTGGTGGTTCCTACAATCTTTCTGCCCTTTTACAAACTTTACACAAAGAACTATATACAACTGAGGGGATCTAGGAATGGGAATGGTAGCTTTCCCTGGGGAGGAGCACAGTAATTGGCTGTCCAGGGCCAAACAGGCAGCCCTGAAAACATACATACAGGTATGTTATATGGGCTGAACAGATTAAATTTCAGAACATATAAATATGGGCTGGAGAGATGGCTCAGTGATTAAGAGCACTGACTGTTCTTCTAGAGGTCCCGAGTTCAATTCCCAGCAACCACATGGTGGCTCATAACCATCTGTAATGGGATTGGATACACTCTTCTGGTGTGTGTCTGAAGACAGCTGCAGTGTACTCATAAAATTAAGCCAAAAAGTGATGTCAGAGGCCTTGTACTGGCTGGTTTTGTGTCAACTTGATACAAGCTGGCGTTATCACAAAGGAGCTTCAGGTGAGGAAATGCCTCCATGAGACCCACCTGTGGGGCATTTTCGCAATTAGTGATCAAAGGTGGGAGAGCCTACTGTGGGTGGTGCTATACCTGGGCTAGTAGTCTTGGGTTCTATAAGAAAGCAAGCTGAGCAAGCCAGGGGAAGCAAGCCAGTAACATTCCTCCATGGTCTCTGCATCATCTCCAGCTTCCTAACTTGCTTGAGTTCTAGTCCTGACTTCCTTTGATGATGAACAGCAGTGTAGAAGTGTAAGCTGAATAAACCCTTTCCTCCCCAACTTGCTTCTTGGTTGTGATGTTTTGTGGAAGAATAGAAACTCTGACTAAGACAGGACTACACGTGGAAGGATGAGTATGTGTTAAGGCACTGAAACAGTGGCCTCTGCAGCTGAAGAGAGATCTCAGAAGAAACCAACAGTGCTGATGCCTTGGTCATAGACTGACACACCTCCCAAACTCAAGGAAAATAAGATTCTGTTTCTATTCTTTGGCATTTTATTATGGTAACATAACATAGCGATACAATAAATTTTCAGAAAACAAACCACAACAGAGACCAATGAATCAAATCAAATAAGGAAGTGGGAAGGACAGAAAATGGAAGTTCATGTGGACCAAAATCCCATAACAGAGAAGTAGAGAAATGACAAAAATAGTACCAAGACATGTTGTGAAATATGTAATACAACAACAGAGTCTCTCTGACTAAATAGTATTGTCATGCACTTCCAGAATGCAGGGAATGAAGAACCGCTCTTAACAATGGTCCAGGGAGAACAAGAAAGAGAAAGAATGAAGCTGGTCATGTATATAGACAATCAGAAACTAGCATTTAACTTCTGGAGAAGACAAGGTATTTGTAATTGTGAATGAGTAACTGTGAGTTCATATTATTCATTCACATTGTTCCTGTGCTCATAAGCTTTCCTACTATCAAAAAGATATTTTTTTTTCTGTGTCTAATCAAATAGACATCATAACCCTTAGGTGTGGTGCCTCCTGCTTTGGTGCTCAGTAAAAGTTAAAGAGAATGAGAAGACAGACTAAACGTGCACAGCGCACAGTGTCAGCAGGCTTTGCTGTCATGGAAGATTCACACTATTGTGTCGACACTTGGATAACAGGATTGTCTCCCAAACAACAGGCCAAAAAGAACTTTTAGTGGATATAGTGAAGAAGACAGTCTCCTTATTTGGGGGTTGGGAGGGGTGAAAAGAAGTTATGGTTATTGAAGGAGAAATGACACTACTAATTTACTAAATTAGAATAATCTCTAACACCAAGACATAAACATGTGTCCTTATACCCACAGAGAAGTCTAATTTTTATCCCTCATCAAGAAAACTTCCCTTTGCTACAGGAGATGACTACAGAAAGCCACAACCTATCTAAATGCAGAGTTATGGAGTAGAGTCCAAATGGATGCATCAGTAAAACATGCCTGCACCTAAGGCTCAGGGGACACTGTGGAAGAGGGGGACAGGAAAATTGTAGAAGACAGAAGAGGATCAGGGACTTTGTGTCTTTTGGTAGTATCAGAAGCTACATCTGTAAAGTCTCACCAGCATGACTGCCCAAATGTGAACTGAACAAATGAATATACAAAATTGGATGAAGAGAGGCCACAAAGCTTCACACAAAGAACTGTAGGACACTGGGGACAGGAAAGATGGTTTTCCCCAGGGAAGAATGTAGGACACTGGGGACAGGATAGACGGCTTTCCCCAGGGAAGAACTGTAGGAAACTGGGGACAGGATAGACGGGTTTCCCCAGGGAAGAACTGTAGGAAACTGGGGACAGGATAGATGGCTTTCCCCAGGGAAGAACACACCAACTGGCTGTTCAGTGCCAAACTGTCAGTCCTGAAAACATGCATATATGCAGCATTAGATAGATTTAACAGGTCCTATATAGAAATATACTTGTGTATATATAAACATATATGCATGCGATAGCCATTATTAAGGGGAGCACACATTTTCAGGAGAGCAGAGATGGGTATATGGGAGGGTTTGGAGGAAGGAAAGGGAAGTGAGAAATGTTGCAATTATATTATAATCTCAAAAACAAAAAAGAAAATCTGGAGAAGGAATGCATTAGTGAGGCTGGGGTTTACATCTTGAAACTGATGAAGGGCTTCCATAGGGAGACTACATTGATTCAACTCAGACCAGAGATGCGGGACTGAAGACTTCAAGGAGAGCCTTTTGGGTTCATATATTTCCTATTGTTATTGTAACTAGTCACTACAAGTTTAGCAGCTGAAAGTAGCCCATATTTTCAAGTTCTGGGGCCAAAGCCTCAGTATTCTTAGTTGGACAACATCAAGATGTAGACAAGGATGCATTCTTTTTGGGAGGTTCTAGGGGAGAATTTTGTTCCTTGCCTTTGGCCTAGAGTCTCCTTCCTCCATCTTCAACACCAGTGGGGTAACAGCTCAAGTATCTCTGACAAATGCTCCCATCTCTCTCTTAAAGTGGTTCACTAGGCTCATGTGAATAACCCTCACGTTGCGAGGTCTTTGGCTTAATCTGATCTGACAATTTCCCTTTTCATATAAGGAAACATAGTTAATAGCATTTGGAGATTAGGTTGCCAAACCTTGGAGGGGCCGTAACTCTGCTTCCTACAGTAGGTGAGAGTTGACTCAGAGGTGGAATGGTTTGCCCAGGGACTTAGTGCCTTTCACCGTGTCCCACTGACTGCACTGCTAGGGAAGGCATTTCTGAATAATTATATGTTCTTTAAAGCCCAACTGTTGAAATAAAAAAAGTTGTCATGACTTTTAAGTTGTGGAAAACTAAGTCTAAGAGTACATAGTTCTGACAGCTGGCTTGAAATAAAAAATATTCACCTGATGTTACACTTCATGAGACTTGAATGGTATTTGTACTTTTCAATGTTTTTAGAACTATGTATGCATAGCTTGATAATTAAGTGAATGGAGAGTTGTGATATTCTTCTGCAATGCCAGGGAAGGATTGAACCCCCAAAACAGACAGGAGCCAATCTGATGCAATCACAAAGTAGGGCCCTTTTATTTGAGCTAGCTAGGGCCCCTCAGTGCACCACAACAGGCAGGATGATTTTTGCTGGAGAGAAGGGCCCTGAATGTCTACAGGGCAAGACTTTATAGTAAGGAGTAAGCAGGGGTTAGGGAAAGGATGAGTGTACAAGCATCTAATTGGGAAGTTACTATGGCCTTTAACATAAATGGCTGGTGTTGGGAGTAATATCATAAGCTTAATTTCTGCTTCCCTCTGCATTGGTCGTTGTTAGGCAGGTGGTAAGCTTGTAACCTGGAGACACTGGTCTTGTTGGGGGTGTAACCTGGAGACACTGGTCTTGTTGGGGGTTAGCCTAGAGACAGGAACTAGGCTCTATTTTTGTTTAGGGGGTAACTTGGAAACTAATACTAGGTACTGGCCTGTTAGTTTACCTGAGTTCAAGTTCTCTAAAATGGAGTCTGAATTTAAAAGATTTGGCCTCCGACTTCCATGTAGCAATTCACAAGTGAACTACAATAATTTGACCAGTGTCTTTCATCGTTACTGAGCTGCCCTCAGTAATCCCTTCCGGAATTCAGCATTTTTCAGATGATTGCTCAGTTTGTTGTAATTTCACAAGAAAAGTATTTTCTAACTTTTAGGATTAAGCTGCATCAGCCAAGTATGAAAGGTCTTATTCAGAAGCCCTAAAGATGTAGGTGTGTTACAAAAAGTGAACTGGAAATTCTGGGTATCCTCCTGGTTTGATTCTGCCTTCTGGCTGCCCCATAGCACAGCCAGGACTTCGAACTTCCCGCCCCATGAGGCTTCTGAGCTTGGCAACAGGACATGGTTGTGAAGAGGAGTTCTGACAGCCAAGGATAGAAAGTGAATTAGGCATTTGAAATACCAAAACTTTTTAAACATAAAATATCTTAAAGTTAGTGTTGCCTTAGTTTTATAAGATACATGTGTATGAAACTGAGGAAATGAGCAGGGGAGGGTGATTGAGTTACAGCGGAATATGTATATGATTTAGATAGGAATGCTTACACAACTTTGGTTTTCTGCCTGATGGAAGCAGAACACCCCACATTACAGAAACAATTCCATCTTCAGTAATCTGGTATCTATTCAGTAGATAGAAATGATAGATCTTGTTTGTTTTAGATATAAATACTTTCATAGGTCTATCTTACTTTTAAAATGTAGCCAGTTTTACCAGACTCCACAATAATTTACTGAGTAGGTATTGCATAACTTTGAGAAATATTCCTAAAGATTTTCTGAGTCCTACAGTCAGGACCTATGTGTCAGTAAATCAGTTGTATGTGTGTGTCTTCACTGTTTATCTGGTACCTCTGCATCCTCATTTTGGAAGTTTGGTACCAATGGGAAGAATTCTTTGTTGGGAAAATGAAGCTGGAACTCACTCGTTTGTACCATAGCACTAGGAAGTGTCAAACCACCACTGTTTCTACACACTTTTCATCTTGCTGAAAAGTTTTGTTACTACCTCTTAATGTCAGAGCCCTGAGGCATTTAATCTGTGAGTTGACTTTTTATACTTTAAAGCTAACCTTTTGATCTATGTCTTTATGTAATTTGTTACAAAGAACAAGCAATTTGACTTGAATAGTTGCATGCCAGTAGCATTGATCAGTAAGTTTCATCAAGAAAAATTATAGGTTAAACTATAAAGGGGAAAAATATTATTCTTTTTTATTGTAGCAAATCCCCACTCAATGTGATATCTTTAAACTTGATGTTTATTACATTTTTCTTTATTCTTGAGAATATTCATGCATGTACACAAGAGAATATGATCATATTCACTGCACCAGTTCCCTCTTCCAACTCCTTCTTAATTCTTTCCAACTTGTCTACTTTCCAACTTTATGACTTTTTTCTTCTGTTTATTATTATTAATTATTATTATTATTAATTATTATATATTAATTATTATATATTAATTATTATTATTAATTATTACCATTGCACACTAACTCTAATGAGTGCTTCCAATATGTCATGGGTATAGTATGAGGGTGTCTACTGAAGCATAGGGAAACTACCAGTGGGAATGCTTTAAAAAAAAAGTGATTCTCCTTCTTTTAGCAGCTATCAGTAGCCAAGAGCTCCCCAGTAAAGAAAGGGGTGTGGAGAATACTTCCTCTATGCTGGAAAGATGGGAGCTGAAAGGTATTTGTGAGGTATGACAGTGTGCAGACCTTGTTTAGGTAACTACAGCTCCCAGGAGTTCATGAGAGCAATAGCCATGCCATGTCTAGAAAACAGCATTTCACAGCACTCCTATCTTCCAACTCTTGCATCCTTTCTTCATCTTTTCTAATATGTTCCTAAAGCCTTGGCCCAGGGAAGAGATATTGATAAAGATGTCCCCTGTAGGTCTGTGCACTTGACTATTTGTACATTTGTGCACTGACTGTGGTCCACTGCAAAAGAAGCTTCTCTGTGGGAAGTTGAGAGTAGTCCAGGTCTACAGACATATAGGTAAATATTTAGAAGACAACTTGAAAGGATAACTAGTTAGAAAAATTAAAATACACAGATTATACTTTAGGGCCTATAATCTCACCAGGTTTTTGACCAAGATTATATTATCAAGTATTAAATATCATTCTGTGGAGCTGGCTTCAAATCCAATCAAAGTGGTTAGTTACTCCATAATAGTCATGCCTCAGTCACATAACATACATGGCCTTGCTGGTCAATAATAAAGCACTGAGAATGCAGAGCTGGGTAAGGCATTGGTTTCCTCCTCCCCAACCTCCGGCAGCCTCCAGAGTATCCTCTGGCACTCTAAAAGGTAGACAGCAGTGAGGAAGTGTCCTAATCCGTCGGAGACCGATCTCACTGTGTCACATAGACAAAGTGTGACATCTTCAGCAATAGGGTGTTACTGTGTAGTTTTGGTAGGTAAGGAAGACTGTGCTGTCTTAGATGTGGCTTTCTCAATCCATAACTCAATATCTGAGGTCTTCTACTTCGATTTTCATCTAACAACTCACATCTTCTACATTCTTTAGATAATTAAAAGTTGAAGAATTAAGATGGGAAACAGGGATGTTGTGTGTTAGTAATGTCTGAGCATAGTTTGAGAATCGTTACTTCCTTTATAAAATTGTATACAAGCATTATTTCTTGAAAAGCTTTCTCTAAAGCCATCACGAGACCATCTCTATCCTTGCTAAGAAAGGCATCTAAGTTCACAGCTTCCACTTAACCTCAGCCTCTGACCTCTTACTTCATGACCTTTGTAGTCTTGACGTTTGCCCTACATACCCTGGAAACACATTGCACTTCCCGACACTGATGATCTCCCAGTCACTGAAGCCTGAAGCATCTCTTTGCCATCAACCTCCTGGGACACCGCTTTCCTGTCCAGCACCTCCCTGCAGCCTTCAAAGCTCCACTCAGCTTAGCGACAGCACATTTTAATTGAGTGCCTAATGTGTGTCAGAGAGTTCCTGGAATATGAAACTCAGATAACAGTTGGTAAATGGTTGAAGCAATTGCAGGTGCGAATTTGATAGGTCAAGATGAAATCAATTGATGCAAAAAACAAAAACAAAAAGAAAACACAAAAAGCCACAACTTCTAAAGCAGCACTGATAGACTGAATAAAATGCAAGCCATGTATGTGATTTTGAACTTTGTGGTGGCCACATTTAAAAAGGAAACCAATCTTAATGCATTTTAATTCAACCATATTTCAAACATGGAATAGTCTGGCAGGCACATAGAACAATCTAGAATATATATAACCAACAAGAGAAAGGTATTTTTATGTTTTAAAAGTAGAATGAGATCTCATAGCAATTAAGTCCATTTAATAATGCTTCAAACTCTAAGAGGAAGTTCTTCAGTGGGAATGAGACTGAAACTAAGGGCTGACATAGCTTTCTAATTATCCTTATCTAATTATTCCCCTTTAAAACAAAGGCAATGCATACTGGAACAACAATTTAGACAAGGCAGAAGTGTATAAAGGAATGTTTAAGCTGGCATAGTTGGCCCAGGCTTGTGAACCCAGGAGGCTTTGAGTTGCTGTCCAGCCAGGCCTACACAGCAAGGCTCTGTCTCAAAAGCAAACAAGGAAACAAAATAAGCAATCAACAAATGTTTAATATTTTTATTGTATTAAAAAATTTAAAATTATGTACATAAGTGTGTAGGTAGGTGTACTTGAGTACAAAGCTAGAGGAGGGCAGTGGAGTCCCTGAAGGCTGAATTTCAAGCATTTGTAAGCAGCCAGTGTGGGTGATGGGAACTGAACTTAGGTCCTCTGGATGAGCAGTACTGCTCTTAAGTGCTGAGCCATCTCTTAGTCCAGTGTTTAATATCTTTCTACTCTCCATCTCTGAGTTAAGAAACACTAATGAAATATATCTTTGTAGATCTACATTTAGAAGAAAGATATCCAAAATCACGTGTGTTGACTTTCTAATACCAATGAGAGAGAGATGAGACATTTTGCCTCCTGTTCCTCTTTTTCTGTCTGTCTGTGTCTCTCTTGTATGTGTGTGTGTGTTTATGTGTGTGTATGAGTGTGTTTATGTGTGTATATGTATATGTGTGTATTTGTGTGTGTATAGTGTTATAGGACAGAGTTTGATATCTGATGTTTTCCTTGGTCAGAAGCGTGTTAATTTAGCTAG
>JADRCC010568295.1:0-12724 GCA_019843855.1 Hylomyscus alleni
AGTTACAAACCAAAGCTAAAAAGTATGATGATAGGCAGAGGGCCTGTGGGCAGGACACAGGGATGACAGCAGGGTGGGGAATAAGGAAAAAAGGTGTTAGTGTAACAGAATGCACAATATACTTGTATGAAATTCTCAAGTGATAAATTTAATCAGTAAAAAGTTAAAGGAAAAGAAAGGTGAACCCCCTTCCCTACCTTGTTTGGATCTGGATTAGGACCAGCTTCTTTTTTATTGGTCCACTTAAACAGATTAGAAGCCCCTAAGAATACAGAGTATTTCATTTTCAGAAGGAGGTACAAAGCATCATTGGATTCAGCATTGTAGGATGATTTTAATACAATGTTTTGAACCAAAAATTTTAGGACACTTTGTTCTTGATTCTGAAAACAAACCTTTTTATTTATTTATTTATTTTTATTTTTCTCTTAAGAGCTAATGGAAATGCATTGAATTTTTTTGTTTTGTTTTGTTTTTTTTGTTTTTCGAGACAGGGTTTCTCTGTGTAGCCCCGGCTGTCCTAGAACTCAGTCTATAGACAAGGCTGGCCTCGAACTCAGAAATCCACCTGCCTATGCCTCCCAAGTGCTAGGATTAAAGGCATGCACCACCACTGTCCAACTTGCATTGAGTTTTATATTTTACACACAATTAAACAAAATAAATAATGGTATTTGCAAGTTACTAAGTTTTTGTTTGGAATGTTGTTATAATTCAATGTCATATCTATTGATAAGAGTTAGCTATTTGACCCTTGTTAGGATGAATACTGTAACATTGTAGTTATATATTCTCAGTTTTAATTCCAAAATCATCTCTTAGTCAACAGCATGGAACACTTTGCCTTCATATGCTTCAATTCCATTCAATTTGTGGCAAAAGTTCAAATTTATTTCATATATTTAGCCAAAAAGGATATTTGTACAATCATCAATTGCACATGACCACATAAAACTATATTTTCTATCAGGACTATAGGTTAGTTTTGTATAATAAAAATTTATAAAACACTTTCTATATTTGATAAGTTACAGTGCTATCAATACTTCATATAAACCATGCTATTCCCTTAGACATAAATGAGTTACATAACTTTTGTCTATAAAAAGTTATGAGCTTTCCAGAGATACACCAAAAAGGAATATTTTTTCTTTTATAATAGATTTCAGATTTCTGTATATTAAATTGAAAAGCATGACAATTTATACATTTGTCCTTCAACCTAATGTCTGTAGTGTGATATGAGAAAGATAGATTTCTCAGATATGAGTAAGGATGTCTTAACCCATGTCCTCTGTGTAAGTCCAGTGATACTGATGGGGTTAACACTATCAAGAACAATTTAAGCCCTAGAATGAAAGAGCATGTCTTGTAACTGACCAGCTACTGATTTATGTTAACCATCTACTCCTGTTACTGCTGGAAATATTTTGTGAGAACCACTGTCCACATCATCTCTTTGACTATTCTGAGCCACAAACACTTGATCATTTCAAGCAAAGACAGGACTTGTTTGGCAACAATGTTTTTACAATGCTGAATCCAATGACACTTTGTGCCTCCTTCTGAAAATGAAATACTTTGTAATCTTAGGGACTTCTAGTCTGTTTACCAGTTGTACTGACTACCTGGATTTATTCAACTGTTATCATCAAGCTGACCTATGTTATAATGACAGATAACGTTACGATGAACAAAAGTATCATCTTTCTTGGGCTTTGCCTTTCTATGAAAAGAGAAATTGATGTTCAAAGATTCTACTTTTCACTCCTCTTTAAATGTAAATATGTCAGAGATATATTAAAATGCCATTCGACATAGACTACTATTTTTAAAACAAAGTTGTCATTTGACTCCTGGTGAATTGCTCATAAATTCAAGGCTGAATAAAGAGATCAGATTACATTATGCATTTTGGTATCTATAACTTTCTGCAATGAATTAAAACTGGCTGATGGTGTCTCTAGCGCATGTCATTTTCTGTTGATTCATGTACTGCAATATAACCTTCAAAATTCCCTTATGCCAACAAACACTCAGATATGCTGAGTGCAGGAGGAGATTAAAGTGGCTATAAGATTGAAAACAGTATGAAGGCATCAGATAATGCAGTAGAGGTCTAATGAAAGTGTAAACAAAGCCAGTAAATGTAGAAATTACTGTTCCTATAACCCACTGCTGAATTCAATGGAGAGTTTAACTCCCTGCCAAATATATATTAATACTGAACAAATTGGTAAGATCAATACACCCAGCCTGTTTCATTCTTATTAAAGTATTTTTCTCTTTGAGACTGAGCATAAGTAAGGCATTGCTGTTCTCCTTCAGAAAATGTAATATTTCCCCAATAGGGATTGAACACTCAGGTGCAGTCAGAGTCCCAGCTCTGATAAACTCTGAGCAAATGATTTTCCTCCACTCTTTAAAATTGAAGTTATGCAGAGAAATAACCTTTCATATGTTCCTGCACAGTAGCTTTTTGATTCTGCATTGTGAAAGCCAATCCATCCTTTAAAGACTCTTTAAGCTTGGGGAGAGAAGGGGCATTATCACTGTGCTAGGATCGTCTATTGTTTCAGCACTAGCTAGATCTATGGATGAATGCTTTCAACAGAAGTTAAAAGAGATAATGAGTCTTTAATGATACAGAATCAGAGCCTTGTGTGCCTAGTGAAGCCCAACAAAAGCTCCAGCTTGCAGCCAGCGAGGAAAGCTCGTCCACTCCTTTTTATAGGATCCCAAATACCAGTTAGTGCCTTGCTGGAAAACTGCACATCCCTTAAGATAGGACCAGCCCTATCTGTTTATTAGGTTAAACTCTTCTTTGATGCAAAACTAGATACGAGGGTAAGCTTATACTCCTTCCCATCAGTACTTCACTCTGAAAGCTGAGGGTAAATGAATTTCTGCCCTCAAAGCGGCAGTTTCTATTTCATTTCAGACTTTTTCCAAGATAGATTTCCTTTTGTATGTACTTCTTTCTCTTGTTCTCAACCAACATATAAACAGGAAACATCAAGATCATTTCTCTGAGCATACCCTCCACTCTCCTGAGGGATCTCACGCATCTACAGAAAGAGACTGCTGTCTACTGAGTATTAGGAAACTGGTTTGAATCTCGGCTATCTGAATGCATACAGCCAAAAACTTCAGGAGAGCAGGGGGAAGGAAGTCCCCCTCTGTGAACACAAGCCAGGCTCCTTGATGCTAAATCAGATTTGCTTCTGGGAGGATTGGCATGTCTGACATGATTAGGAAGCTTCAGCTGTGCTGATTATAAATTAAAATTAAGAAAAACAGATTGATCTGGAAAATAGGAAACATAAGGCCAAATTGCTGTGTTCTACCCCCTTTGAGGAGGCTGTAGGAGTGACAGAGACAAGAAGCCTTTACCATAGAAATCCTAACCAGGTCCCTGTGTAAATATCGGCATGCTCTCATCATTGTAGTTAGGTGCCAACATCAGTGACACACGTGGAGAGAGGAAACCCACACAATATGAATTGTTACGTATTGAGCATGCACTTTTCATTCCCCCACACAAAAATATTCATAAGAGTGAGCGAATTGAGGGTCTGAAGAAAGCTGGGACTGCAGGCATAGCCCACACTTAGCTGACATGAACTGTTATCAGTTTGTTGCTGTTTAAAGAAAACTTGGGTTTCTTTCTTCCCCTTTCATTCCCCCCTGCCCATTCTCATTTTCCTCCATTCACTAATTTTCTTTTCAATGTAGGAGTAAGAAATGATCATTAACGATACAATAGAGGGGAGAGGAATATAGGAAACATTAAGAAGAGATTGAAGGTAGGGATGACACAGGGAGAAGAAAAAACTCAAAGTCTATTTTTAGCCCCAACTGCTCGTCCACGAACTACCTCTAATCATATATTAGTAAGATGCAAATGGCTGCTGAGAGCGTGAACAATTTTGTTTTGTTTTGTTTTTAAGTGACTGACTTTATGTGGGGAGGTTTCTGATCTCTAACCTGGCATTATCTACATAAAGGACACACAATGCGTGAATATTTACTTGTTAATCTCCTCTCTGTCACGAAAATATCAGTTTTCTTCTTCACAGAGACCATTATTTAGAACTATTTTACATACATCCACTTCCCTTCTCATTGATTTCCTCTAAGTTCAAAGCAATACTAAGTGACTATATCGAAACTCAAGGCCAATAAAGAGACTGGGTTTATTTCCACTATCTTCTCTCTTTCAGTAGTATTGGACAGTGAATGGAAAAGATCTCAGAACTTGTTTTTTTTTTTTTCTCAATGAATAGAGCAAGTTTAATGTAGCTAGCTTCAATTAGTAAAATGCCAGAGACCCTTATCCAAAATAAAGTCAATTCTGGTTTGGTGGTTTGAGGTTTATTTTTCTTTTCCTTTCATAAAATGTCTTCTACCTCTACAGAACACAAATGAAATGACTTAAATCTGAATTTCTTAATCTCAAATGCCTTGCTTTGTAGAAACCTAATGAAGTGCTCTTTCCCCAAACTAGGCACACAGCTACTGTTGGAGAAAACCACTAATGTAAGGATACCAAAGTTAGGATGCAGCATTCAGAAACAAGGTCCCAGGCATGGAGAGAAGTTAATATGGTCGTTCATGAAATATGCACTGAGAACCTACAAGGTTCATCTATTCAGTGTTGATCAGTGTGCCATCCGCTTGGCCTTGTGCTGAAGATGCACCAGCAAGGAATGCTATCAATCTAATGTCAGACACACTAGGTCTACAAAATTGAGTAAGAGAAAGAGAGCTGTATTCTTGGGAAGCTGAAAGTCTAATGAAGATCATAGTCAATAAGCAAGAAGATCGAAACATATGCATGCAGATGCCTAAATCCATAATTATAATTAGGATTGTGAGTATATGAAACAAGGGTGGTAAAATACAGGCCCAGAAGAAGCTGACTTGGAAAATGGAGAATTGGTAATAATAGTCTTTTCAGAAGAGGAGCAGTAAGGCTTTAGAGTCATTTTGAGAACCTTCCCCCATGCCTGTGACCACTGATTCTAAATAAATGACATATAACCATAAATTTATCTCATTATTTTGCTAGAGAAATACTGACCAATGTGAAAATACTGGATATTATTTTGAAAGCAAACAGAGATTTAAAACAGCATTAAAAATATTAAGGTAGCATTTATTTAAATAACGCAGATGGTTAAGCTAAGCCATAAGATAATATAGAAATATGGTCTAACAAGAAAAAATATGGCAGAAAATTTGAATTTAAAAGTCCAGATTACTGACCTGTATTATCTACTATGTGTAGATTTTCAAGTAGTTATTTCCCATTGCATACATATATATACATATATATGTGAAAGCTATACAAACCATTCAATTTTTAATTAAATAACCTTGTCAAAAGTAATAGTTCTGGTGCCATGTTTATGCTTATCTACAATAATGACACAAATTTCACTGTTTTAGACTAGTTAAAATAGTATAAGCAAGATAAAGTGAACTATTTAACGGCTGGGTTTATCTTCTTGCCATTCAATTCAATTGAGAAACTTTTAAGTTCCCATTATATTTACTTCTTTTAAAGCATTCAAACATAATTTTATGTTATCTAAAAGGAGTTTTCAAAACTCCTAAAAGATAATTCTCAGAAATATATTTGCTTGTCATAATTTTCTTATTTATTATTTTGAATTGCATAAAGATGATACTGGGCATAAATGGTTCATGCCTTTGATCCCAGCACTCATGTGACAGAGGCAGGCAATTATATGAGTTTGAGGCTATTCTGGTCTTTATAACAAGTTCAAGACCAACAATGGCTACATAGTGAGAACCTATCTCAAAAAATTTAAAAAATTTTTAAATAAAGGAAAAAAAGAAAAGAAAAAGTAAACATGTACATACTATAAACAACTTATTGACCTTAATGATTTCCAACTGTTTGTAAGAAATAGAATTATAATGAAGTATTAACAAATCATTACCCAATACCTTTAATAACAGTAGTAAAATTAACAAGTTTAGTCAGCAGTACTAAAACATTTAATATGACATAAATATTCTCAGTTCAAATTTTAGATCATAGATTGCATCTTATACTCAAGAATTCCAAAGTTTTCAGCATCTTAAAGTCTGGGCACATATAATGAAGCAATTACTGATTTTCTTTGATAAGATAAATAGCTGAATGAAAGTAAAAAGAGAAGCAAGCCAGCAAGATGGTTTGACAGAATAACGTTCCATTGTACAGATACACAACATTTTCTTTATTTATTCATCAGTTGATTGACATCTTGGTTGTTTCCAAGATTATTATTCATTTGTTAAGAAAAATCAGATTTGCAGAAAAATGATCAGAACTAGAAACAATCATCCTGTGAGGTGAACCAGATGCAGAAACATCATGTTTTCTCTTATATGCTGATGTTAGCTTTCATACTTTTGATATGTATTTAGTTTAGAATAACCACAGAGGTTAGGTTAGTAAGGAACCAAAGAGAAGAAGAGTATTCCAAGGAATATAAAATAGAGTGTAGTGTTAGAAAGTGATGAAGAGGAAACTAGAATAAAAAAAAATTAAAGCTGATGAAAAAGTGGGGGCAGAATAGAGGATGGAATATGGATAGAGGCACCTAACAGTCAAGGTCTTTGGAAAAGCCATCTGGAAACACTATTGCAGAAGCTTCCTAAAATGGACAATATATAAAAGAATGGAAATGGAATCACCATAGAGTAGGAGACAAAATGACCCAACTAGACACAATATTCTACCAAATAAAATGCACAGTTTGAGAAATAGATTATATCTTTTTAAGTAGTCAGCCAAAAGGGTCCCATAGAAGCCCCCAAAATACTACAAGCTATTATCAATACTATCAGTAACTCCCCACAACTTGACAGGAAGACCCCATTGCTGATAACTGCACATACTTACGACATAGAACAAGAAGAAATCTAGATAATACTCACCTGGAAGCTTCACCCCTTCTGATTAGCACTCATAGTGATAGAATGTGTTCTTCATGCTACCAGAGAAGAAAAGAAAACATCTGTTCATACAGTTATCTGAACATTGCACAACCCTGAATGCTACTAAAATGGCAGGCTGTAATACATGCCCACAGCTGCAATAGTACCATAAGTGATAGGGGAGTAACCAACCATTATTTATGAGAAGTAAAGCCCACTGCTTGAGATGAAACACTTAGCTGATACTGTTAATGAAGCCAAGAACCTAAAACTAAACAGACCATGTGCTGAGAGGCAAACTTACTATTATTCTGCAAACTTAACAGAGCAGTAGCATGACTCCTAATGACATATTGCTTTACCCATAGATCAGGGCGTCTGTCAGCCCTCGACAGAGAAGCTTCTTGTGGGAGATCAGAATTGACACTGAGACCCACAACTACTTACCATGCAGAAAGTGAGAAACTTTGACGAGATTGTCCCAGAATGACATGCCTTGATCATGCTTCTCCCCTCAAGACTCAGGTATCAAATGCAGAAGAGAGGATGAAAAGATTGGAATAACAAAAAGGAGTGGACAGTTCTATGAAAACAGAATTTTCTAGACACAAGGCTGATGTACATATGAAATCAAAGAGACTGCCAGCATTCACAAGACCTGCATAAGCTCAAGATAGACAAAAATTCTAGCCCAAAGGAAGGGAAGCAAGCTCAATGTCTCCACCTTGCAAAAACCTACCTGATAGCTAGCTGCTGGTAGAGGAGAAATAAATCTCTTCTCCTCAATGGAGTGACAGGGGTATATCAGACACACTTCCCATGCTTAGATCTATTTGCCAATTCGTGTTACTTTGTGCCTTATTTTCTTTTGTTTGTGTCTATTTTTTTAAGAGAGAGAAAGAACATGAAGTTGGATGCCAAGAAGATATGGGAGGAGCTGGGGACTGGAAAGAATGTGAGAAAAATATACTGCATAAAATTTTCAAAGAATGTGTTTAAAGACAAAACATGATTCACTGGGTAAAAGTGCTTGCCACATAAGCCTGACAAGATGAGTTCAATCCCACCTGTAAACCATATACAGATGGAAAGAGAGAATCAGTTCATGAAGTTGTCTCTAGTCTCCAGAGGTACTTACCCACATGATGCCCATACTTATATCACATACACATACACAGAGAGAGAGAGACAGACAGACAGACAGACAGACAGACAGACAGACAGATAGACAGAGACACATAGACAGAGATACAGAGAAAAAGAGAGTTATTATTATTAACAAGAGCATAAATGAAAAATTCAAAGGAAAAAATAAAAACTTTTATACCAAAGAAATTTTGACTTTTTTACCGTTTTTATAGTTTAAAATTTTAATTATAATATGACTATATCATTTCTCTTTCTCTCTTCTACTCCTCCCACATGCCCTCAAATTAATTATTATTGTTATACATGTATGTGAATAAATATATAAATGCAGCCTACTGAATCTTCTCAGTGTTATTTGTATGTGTATGTTTTTAGGGTTGGCCCCCTGGGATTGGATAACCATTTAGGGTGGTCCCTAGGTAAGACTAAATTTCTTTTTCTCATTAGTTTCCAGTTTCCTATAGCTCCTCATCTATGGTTGGGGCCTGTGAGTTTTTCATTGTCTATTATTGGCATGCGGATTGATATAATCAGTGTCAGGCCTTGTTTGAACAGCCGTACAGCTGAGATTTTCTTGGGCATAGCTTCCCTGTTACAAGAGTCTTGGAAGAAAGTTCCTTATCCTCTTGCTATTGCAGTCTTTCTGCCCTCCCTTTTATGATGTTATCTGAGCCTTCAGCGAAGGGAATGGAGCTGTAGATTTGTCATTTCTGAATGGGCACAGTCAGCTCTTTGTTGCATTTTGAACAATTGTGGCTTTCTGCAATTGTCTATTCTTGCTGTAGAAAAGTTTTCTTCAGTAAAGAGTTAGAAATACAATCATACGTAGGTATAAGGATAAGTACTAAGAATGCAGTTGGGAATTATACTGTTTTAGGAAAGTGGTATGTTCTCCTCTAAGCTCTATGCCCTCACTAGCCACAAGACTAGGCTTACTGCTGAAGGAGTTATTTCCCTCCTGTTGAGTGGTCATTATGTCCCATTAGACAGCTGTTTATTACCACCAAGGTTTAAGTTCCACTATTTCACCTTTACTGATAGCCTGCCTTGTTACTCAGGGTGGCGGTTCACAGGTAACACAGCTGGTTAGGACTATTGATTGCTTTCTTACCTGGGCAGCTTACATAGCACCTTCAGGCACTATGAAAGCTAACCTTGATGAAGAAGGCTTTCAAGTCAGATTGAGGCGGAAACCTCTAATTCATGTCCCCCCCCCCCTTTCTTTTTCTGTCTTTTGAGATAGGATTTCTCTGTGTAGCCGTGGCAGGAACTCTGTAAACCAAGCTGGCCTCGAACTCAGAAATCTGCCTGCCTCTGCCTCCCTAGTGCTGGGATTAAAGGTGTGCACCATCACTGCCCTGCTGATTCATGTGTCTTCTGTATGTGGTGTCTTTACCATTAGGACTTACCTTCAACTTCTTGCAGATAACCAAAGCAACAACAATGTTCTGTATGGTTTGAGGAAATCTCTTGAACTCCTCTGACCAACAACTTTAAAAAAAGGTTTCTCATGCCTGGTACTGGGATTTTTGTTAGATGCCCTAAGACTTTGGAGGAAGGCACTGTCAATCAAAAAATGGCATAATTTCATTTAAACTATGCATGTCAGTATTTGTGTGCATGTGCGTGTGTGTGTGTATGTGTGTGTATAATGCATAATGTATAATTTTAAGTAAACATAAAATGGTTCTTGAAGGGTGATTCAAACATCCTTAGTATTATTTATCTTCCCTTCTTTTTTTAAATCCCCTTTCCTATAGTTATTGCAAGCCCATCCCCCATTTCTACCATTTCTGCCTTAATATCACCTATATCTTTCTATTCCCTTTCCTGAGAGATGATAACAAAAAACTCACCAACATTTTTTGTTTTCTTATGCCTCTGAAATAAAGCAAATCCTTTGTAGATATACTAAAAAGCACTATGATTCATTCTACATAAGTTTCAAAGCTTAGAGATCTTAGGCAGCATTTTTTTGTGTTGCTAATATGTTGGTCTATTCAGTGCAAAGTGTGTACATTGTAGTAGAGAGCCAGAACTACAAGTGAAGTCACTCAGTACAACACAGGAGGGCACTACTAAAGACCATGGATTCATCATGTGTTTGATTTTGAAATAAGTTTTGATGACTGGATCTTGAGAAATTTTTTACTGTTTACACATTGTTACAAAACCTAAGTTCATATATAATAACTGATATGGGCTTTAGTCAATTGTCCTCTAAAATCTTAATATCTAAGGTTTTCATCTCTGATATCTGTTGACTATCTAACAGAAATAGTGTGCTTCCCATTCTTTGAGATGTTAGTACTTTAGTAACTTAGCTCTTCTAATAGCATTGCATAGCTGATCTCTATGTAATTAAATCTGTGATTGTCACAGAACTCTCCCACCAACTTCCAAAGAACCACCATGCCGAAGTTGTATCAAAGATAACATTGACAGTGATATCCTGAAAAATTCTACCATGTATTAGCTATGTCCAAAGAAAACAGTTATGCTGCCAGGGAACACTTAATGCCTCCTGGTGAAGATTATTTAAGAAGCTGTTCCTTCTTACAAAAAGCCCTAGCTTTACATTTTGAATTGACACGGACTGGGTTTAGTTTCAGTTACCCTTGGACATACTTTCTTCCTTAATATCTAAAGCTAACATATACTCTCTGTATCCTATCTTATCTATTTTTGAAATACATAAGCAAGCTTTTAATCTTGCCTGGTAAGTGTCTCTGGAAGTATTTGGTCCTATAATTCTCATACATTTGATCCTTACTGAACATCTGCTTACTTAGCTCTTTAGTATTCCTTAATAGTAACTGATTGTATGCAACGTGAAATAATGTTTTATCAATAAGCATCTATATTAGTTTAAAATTCTCTTAGCAATAAGAAGCCAAATCAATCTAGAGAAACTAGGAAGATGAATTGTATCCCACAGCCAGGGCCAGGCAGGAAACCATCAGCATAGCCAGGATCTATCTATTGTCTATGCTCTACATGTGCCAGGTTTAATCACTCTTTAATCATACTGCCGCCCAGTCACTTCCCAGAGCCAAAGATAGTTTCAGGTTTCCCCAGCCATTCTCAGGCATGGAGTCCTTGAGATGGACTCTCACCAGAGAGTTCTACACCCTTCTGGGGCAACTGTTTCTAGCAGGAGTATGACAGACAGCACTGGAGAAGTGTTTTGGGTATTTGTGACAGTGGTTTTCCTTCTTACAATAATAGGGATGTAATAGCATTAAAGAGTCAGGAAGTAAAGAGAATGAGCACCCTAAAATATACAGAACAATGCCACAAAGTGAGTCGTACTTTCCCAAACGATATCCTAGTATCCTACTAGATATCCTGGCAACCACCTGAGGCCAGAGTATTCCTATTTTCACACAATGTGGTTTTGCATATTTTAATATATGAAAAACTTTGCTAGGAACCACCTCGCTTTATTTTGCTCAGGGTTTTATCCAGAGTTCAAAAATACCACTTTAGCAAAGTTATTTTTGGCATATGAAACACCAACTTAATTGATGTACATCCATCAGGTTTGGTAAGTGTGTTTCCCGTAGGGAATTTAGAAGTAAATTAATTGTCTGAGTTTAGATAAAAGAAATAAATCTTAACAGTAATCGCAATATACTAGAAAGGATTAAGCTCAATCACTGAGGCTGACTCTTGAGTGCTGGGCTTAGAGAAGGCTAAGAAGGGGGTGGTGGTGACTATAAACCAACTTGGGGTCACACTGAGCTTGAGAGCAACCTAGGGTTATATAGTCTCAAAAAATGTAATTGTTAAAAACACTCTCATGTTAGATTTTTTTTTTAGGCAACCAAGAGTGCTACAAGCATGGTGCACACTGATACAAGCCTTTAACTTTGGTTACCAACATGTGATAATAAACATAGAAATTGGGAATGAGGACTTGTTAATTTTTGTAGAAATTTAACAGAGCAATTCCAGTCCAAAAACTCTAATAAGGAGAACACAGACTTTTATTTTGTATATTTTTTTTTCTAGAAAAGTCATATTCATCGTACTTTGTAAAGTACAATACAAACAGAATAAAAACTTGGGAAAACTGACTTTTCTTCATGGTCAGTTTGAGAAGCAATGGTCTGTAAAGTGCACATTTAAAGTAGATTTCAGCAATGATGAGTTAAGGATGGAATGACATTGAAGTAAATAAAAACAAATAGAGTTGGAGCAGCAATCTTCATTTCTAAAGTATTTCAATTCAAGATAAAGCAATGTCTTTGAATACAGTTGGTGGTATTTACTGATAATTTAGAGTAATGTGTGAGTTTGTATGTGTGTGTATGTTTGTACCTCATAACATAGTCTAACAATCTGTGAAGCAAAACTGCCAGTTATTCAGGTAAACCTGTTGTTTTAACATTCTCCCTAGAAGACAAAGGCAGAAAGACAGCAAGTGAAATAAACAATATCTAAATAATTCAACCATTCATACTATTACTCATTAAAATGTATTTGTTTCAATTTAGTAGCAGATACACATTTTGAAAAAAAAAACACAGAACATTTACATTTGTTTTTGTATTTGGCCAACATTTAAATTCAACAAATCACATAGTAGATGTTCTCTGAAAACAATATAGCAAGTTAA
>JADRCC010568296.1:0-17889 GCA_019843855.1 Hylomyscus alleni
TGCTTTGGGGGCCTTTTTAGTTATGACAAAAGCCAGACCAGGAAACCTTAAATTCTAGACTAGTTTCTTTTCCTTTCTGAGGCTCAGCCTCAACAACTTCAGCCCAAAGTGACCTGAAATGAAGAAAAGTGTGGCCTGGTCCTTTCCTCTCTTCTTTCTACCTATTTTTTTTTGCAGGCTTTTGAAGCAGGGAACAGGGGAATGATGAAGGTCAAGTGATTGTTAACTTCTAATCCTCTTGACTGTTCCTACTTCTCCAGGCAACTCCAATCAGATACTGATGCAAGCTCTTAGGCTAGGTCTATTACTGTGCTAGATTTAGGGACATGGAGGAGAATGGTGCTGCAAACCTGAGGGTAACATTTGAATGCCAGGAAAGTTGATATAGAAGGAAAGGACCAGATAGAAGAAAACGAGCTCTGGGTGGATATCCGGTGGGTGTGATAGACATTTTTTTATTTGGAAAGTCACATGGAAATATAGTTATGGAAATAATACAGAGTTTTGAGTTATGGAAATAATATGTCTCATCTATTGGCTCTAAAATGAACCCTTGTTAAGTATTATGAAATCAAGGGGTCTAACCCTCTAAGGGAAAACATAGGAAATCCTCAATAGGCTCAATTAAAAGCATTTGGTGAAGATGTAGTTGAAATGATGACCAGCCTGCCAGGCCCCATGGGATTTGTTGGCCCACTTAGTGGCTCACTTCTCCTTTGCTGTGGGTTTCTGACTCTTTGGTCTCCCCTAGGCTGTCAGATCTGCTTCTGCTCCCTGTGGGATAGAATGTTACTGTAGTGTCTATTATTGGAGAAACGAGTGCCCAGCTCCTAATGCACAGGGGCTTCCTGGTTATCTATAGAAGATATTGCATTTGCTTTCATGTTCTATAAACTCTTACTCCACTACCAACTTTCACTCTGAGAACCTTTGTGTATAAGGCAACTCACTCTAATCCCTTACAGGATAGCTGTGGCCTGTAACTATTAATCTTTATTAGAACAACAACAAAAAATCCTCCAAGAAAGTTATCATTACAGCAGGTTATATTTTATCAGACTGTTAGGTGTACTGCAAACTTGACTTTCTCCATGTCTGGATAATATCTGTTTGTCTGTTTATTATCAGAAAAGTATCTCTGAACTAGTTATCAGAAAACCTGCTTGGACAAATGGTGAGAAAGGCTCCTAATTCTACCCCCTGAGTGATTTGATCTTGGGCACTGCGGGAGCTTGTTGAAGTGGGGGGAGGGGGTCATGCACAGAAGCCACCAGAAAGATCTAAGAACCTGGAACACCTTGGGAGAGTGAAGAGGCATCAGGAGGGAGGGAAGGGCTACTGGCAAAGAAGAAATTACTTTAGAAATGTTATTGCACTAGTTTCCATGCGGGAAACTATAATACCAATCCTGTTCAAAAGATGAGGTCAATAGAATCACCCCCTGAACTCTCAATTTATAGCACTAGCAGTTTCTCTAACTTTGTTACAGCTGAAGGAAGGAGTCCTGTTGATACAAAGCATGGTTATAGCTCTTCCTGAAAAGAAGGGGAAGGTTTCCAAGAGTGTTCCCTTCTCCACCAATGCTGCCACCATTTCTCAGCACGTGAAAGGAATCAGGATGAGTTAATATTAAGTTGGAATTGATCAGAGCTTAAAACACTTATAAAAAGCTAGGGAGAAAAGCACAGATTTGGACAGTGATGGTGTGTAGCTAGGTGCTGGCCTGGGAAGTCCACACAGTTGCCAGAAAGGGTGCATTTGTTTTTTTGTGTGACCTTAGAGGACATCAAGAGTTTCCCTTTCCTCATGCATAGAATGATGTCTGAGGTCATGGTCACACGGAGCAGAGTTGAGAAAGAATGAAGAGAGATAGAGACAGAGCTAGGAAATTAGGAAAGCTGTTTAGGTGAATTAGGAAGACCAGGGTCCATCCTTGATTTACCATTACTGGCTTACAATTCCTGAAAATATTTCTGTACCTATGGTGATTTTTCTTCAGAAAACAGCCAGTGGAAAAATAAGCCAAAATGTATGCAATGTAATATATAACATATATACACATATGAACATAGCTACATAAACAACTTTATTGTTTATATGTGTGATGATATGCATACATACATATGTATATATATGGATATATATGTATCATCACTTACTTGATATCAGTGTCATCTTCATTTCTCTGATTTGTCTTTTTAGAGATTTAGGCTTCATCCTTATTATGAAGAACACATTACTGGTTAAGGTTTATTTCTTGAACATCTATTGTGTGCCAAACACTCTGTAAAGAAATATGAACAACAAAGCAAGTATAATTTCCTTATGCCCTTGAGGGTCTTAGAAGATAGCAGAAAGTGGCTAATCTCTTCAGCTGCAAAGTGGCTTGATGGTATTTATTTCATAGTGTTATTATAAGATGGAAATAAAGTATTATGTTCTAGTGCAGGTGCAATTCCAGACATGGGGAGAGGTGATTATTGGACTTCCCTTTTGCTATGAAAAACTGTAAACTCAGGCAAATTCTATAAAGAAACTGTTTTCAGACACTGGAAAACAGCTAGCACAGAGCTCTGAATCTTGGGAGAGGGAAAGGCCATATTTAACTTTGGCTTTTTGCCTAGGACCACTATCTATACATAAAAGCCAAGAACAAATGTATTAAAGACTTGAATATGAGCCCTGAAATAATAACTGCCAAAAGAAATCAGAGTAAAAATTTCTTGACATTAGCTTGGGCAATGTGTTTTTTGTTTTGTTTTGTTTTTGTTTGTTTTTGTTTTTTTAGAGGAAAAGAAGAGCAGAAAGATGGTTGGCTTAATTCAAACTAAGAGCAAATGAAGGGAACAACAAGATTACGAGACAGCCATGGAGCAGGAGGGGATACCTAGGGTTCCCAAGTTCTGCATCTGCGTAGGGGTATGTGTGTGTGTGTGTGCGTGTGTGCGTGTGTGTGTGTGTGTGTGTGTGTGTGTGTGTGTGTACTTGGTTATGTGTTCTTTCAGTAGTTTTATATTTTTATGTCTCATGTTTTATTGTTTTAAAATAGATTTTGTGTTGGTTTTTGTGATTAGTAATGAAAAAAGAGGCCATGAATTTGGAGAATGGGGTGGGTATATGGGACAGTTTGAAGGGAATGAAGGGAAGGGAGAAATATAATTAAATTACAATCTGAAACATAAAGAACAGCAAATGAAACAGAAGTATAATTTTGTTCTTCTGCACATGGACACCCAGTTCTTCTAGGAATATTTGTGGAAAAGCCCCTGCTTGTGAATGTGAGCTTCCCACAATCAATGTGCTTCTAAGTATTTACACAACACATGGGGTTACATAGACTGCTAGAAAATACCTTAATAAATCACAGTATGCACAAAGCATCAAATTTTATATCTCATGCATGAAGTATTTAGATGGAAATTTATAATGGAAAATTAGTATTTTAAGGAAGAAGTATGGATTAAAACTAGCTAGGTATGCTTACATTTTAGAAAGAGAAGAGAAGTTGGGCATATCATACTCAAGGCAAGTAGAGTAAACAATGATACAGAGTAAAGAATTGATGAAACACAAAATAGTATACAGATTGTAAATAACAAAATAAGTAAGTGGTAAGGAAAAAAAACATAAAGCAAACAACTGGTGATCTGAAATGACCATTAAAATTTAGAATTTTCTTCTTTCAATCATTAATGCATTTATTCTATTTTCTCTCTATATTTTATTTAGGTAATACAGTACTATTTTAGATTCATAAGAAATATATTTCATTTTACATAAATGATAGACAACTTTCAACACTGAGTATTAATTCTTTCCAAGTACCCCCATTGAGAATATTTTTCTAACTATACAGGTAAAGATGTTAAAAGAAAATATAGGGGGATGGAGAAATGGCTCAGTGGTTAAGAGCACTGACTGTTCTTCCAAAGGTCCTGAGTTCAAATCCCAGCAACCACATGGTGACTTACAACCATCCTTAATGAGATCTGATGCCCTCTTCTGGGATGTCTGAAGACACCTACAGTAGACTTACATATAATAAACAAATAAATCTTTAAAAAAAGAAAAGAAAATATTATTCAAATGACCAATACAATAAATGCAAAAGGAGCTATCATTAGATATGCTGGGGGCATTAAAAATTTATAAGAAAAGTACTATGGATAATGTCTTGCCAAGAAATCCAACAATTAATTTTGAGTACCACTGTTAAATGACAAAGAAATGAAAACTTTAACTTGAAAATTTTCCATGATAGAATTGTATACCCAAGTTATTTAAATGGGAAATTTTTCATTTAATAATGAAATATTTCTACTTTATACAAGATTTTTTAGAATAGGAGTTGAAAATGCTTCTCAGTTTTATGAAGCTAATGTAACTTTGATGTTATAGCTTCCTATCATTCAGATACTGAAATGGTGTGGAAATCTTGACCAACTATAGAAATTAATGTTACACACATATGATTGAATAGCCCATTGTGATGAAGAAGGGATTTTCTTACAAATGAATAATATTGTTTAAACATTCAAAAGTCAAAGTTGTATATAAAAGACATAAAGAAGAAAAATGACATAAATGTCTCATAAAAACACAAGTAATAATAAACCCCACTTTCATTTATGGTTTTAAAAGCTTCCTTGTGAATTAGTAGTGATATGAAGCTTTATTAATCTGATAAAATCCACTGTAAGCACATTTAATGATAAAGGATATATATTTTTAGTAGTAATACTTGGAAAAGAAAAAGGGTGCCCATTTCCAAAATTTCTATGTAATGTTGCACAGACATGGTTTTCATGGAAAAGCAAAAAACAACCAGAAGAATGGTAATGGAAATTCTTCACACTCTCCCCACAGTGACCAATACAATATTTTAGTGCCCTGCAACTCCCCTGCAACTCGTGAGGCCTGTGCCTCCCAACTGGTCCTGCCTTAGAAAGTCACCGGAGACAAAATGGCAGATCTCACCTGAGTTCTTGCCTTAAAGCAGGCCCTGGAGACAGGCTCTCCACTTGCAGGGAAGGGACAGAGAGGGTCGCTGATCCACCGTTGTCACTCAGAGGCAGAGAGGATCCTGTCCCTTTAGTACCCATCCAAAAGAGGGGTCAACATACAATTATCAATTGTATTTATATGCAGAAAAGCATGTAATAGAAAAAATTGGCCTGAGAAGGAAGCCCAAAAGATTGTTGATAGTAATATTAATTAGAAATAAAAAGTGCTAGCAAGGGGGCTAAAGAGATGGTTCATCAATTAAGAGTACTGTTGCTCTTCCAGAAGACCTAGATTTGATTCCCAGCACCATGTGGTGGCTCACAGCTGTCTTTCCAGTTCAAGGAGATCTAATGCCCTCTTCTGGCCTCTGGGGTATGAGGCATACATGTAGTATACATAATGCAGGCAAAACCCCTATACATATAAAATACATTTTTTAAAGTGCTAGAAAGATGGACTATTTGTGAACAGAGGAATAAAAATGGTCCCTAACTATAGTTATACAACTATCTTTAAATATATCCAAAACTTAAACATAAGACCTAAAACTATTGAAATACAAGACAACTAATATGTATTATTTTTGCTGAGCTAGGTTATAGAATATCCATATAAGTCAAACAATATATTATTGTCAGTATTAATTATAACAAAATAGCAATCTCTCCCTACTTATCTCTAAATTTTCAATGAACTCTAAACTCTCAATAGACTTCCTTTTTTCCCATAGAATTATCTTGAAATGAAAAAGACCTAGACTAGTCAAAAAAGTTCTTGTGAAGGGTCAACATGCATAAATCGATAGGTGTAATCTACTATATAAACAAGCTGACAGTCAAAACTACATGATGATTTCAATAGAGATGAAAAGACCCCTACTCTATTTAGTCTCATTGAAGACAAAATCCAATGCCCATTTATGATAAAAGACCTTGAGAGATTAAGAGTACAAAGGGCATACTTCAGTATACAAAAGGAAGTTTACAGCAAGCATATAGATAACAACAACTTAAATGGAGAGAAACTCAAAGCAATTTCATTACAATCAGGAATAAGAAAATGTTGTTCACTCTCTCCAAGCCTATTCAACATAGTACTTGAAGTCTTGGATGAAGTAATAAGAGAACTGAAGGATGTCAAAGGAATAAAAATTAAAAAGCAAGAAGTTAAAGTATCTATATTTTCAAGTGGTATGGTAGTATATATTTAGTGATCCTAGAAATTACACCAGGAAACTCCTATAGATGAATACAACTTTCAGCAAAGTAGCTGGATAGAAATTAACTCATAAAAATCATTAGCCTCTATATACAAATAATAAATGGGCAGAGAAAGGAAACAGAGAAATAAAATCTTTCACATTAGCCTCAAAAAATATAAAATATCTTGAGGTAACTCTTAATAAGCAAGTGAAATACTTGTATGCTAAAAATTTTAAGACATTAAAGAAATAAGTTGAAGAAGTCATAAAAAGTTGGAAAGATCCCCCATGCTCATAGATCTTAAAAGTAATACAGTAAAAATGGCTATCTTATGAAAAGCAATCCATTGATTTAATGCAGTCCCCATCAAAATTCTAATGTAATCCTTCACAGTTCTTGAAAGGGTAATTCTCATAGGGGAAAACAAAACAAAACGAAACAAAAAAACAAGAAAGCTAAAACAATCCTGAATAATCAAAGAATTGTAGATATAATACCATCCTGATTTCAAATACTATTATAGAACTATAGCAATAAAAGTAGTACTGATATTCTCAGAAAAGCAGGGATGTTGATCAATGTAATTGTAATGAAAACTCAGGCATAAATCTGCACACCTATGTGAACCTGATTTCTGATAAAGAAGCTAGAAATACACAGTGGCAAAAAGATGACAGCAAATGGTGCTGCTCAAGCTGGAGAGTTGCATGTAGAGAAGTCCAAATAGATCCATGCTTATTAATATGTATAACGTTCAACTACCTCAAAGACTTCAGCATAAAGAACTGTAGAAGATCTGATAGAAGAAAAAGTATGGAAAAGTCCTGATTGACATAGGAAACAATTTTCTGAACAGGACCCAGTTACCATAATAATTAACGTTGACAATTAATAAGCACACGAAGCTGAAAAGCTTCTATAAGGCAAAATACTATATAATTCAGACAAATAAGCAACCTATAGAATGGGAATAATTTTTTTTTACCAACTCTGTGTCTGATAAAGAACTAATATCCAAAATATATAAAAGAACTCAAGAAAGTATATATGAAGAAAACAAAAACCCAATTAAAAATAGAGTACAAATCTAATGACAGAGTTATCAAAAGAGGAAACTCAAATAGCTGAGAAGTACTTAAAGAAATGTTCAACATCCTTAATCATTAAGGAAATGCAAATCAACACTACTTTGAAATTTCATCTTACACCTATGAAAATGGCAAAGTTTAATAAAGCAAGTGGTGGCTCATGTTGTTGAGGGTACATAATAAATGGAACACTCCTTGTTGGTGAGAGTGCACCTACAGTAAGAATGGAAACCAGTTTCTCAGGAAGATGTGAATCAATTCATCTATCTCAATATCTTCATCTATCAATATCCTACCTCACTCTTGGGCATAAAACCAAAATGCATTTCTTCCTACTACAAAGATACTTGACCAACCATCTTCATTGCTGATGTATTCATAGGAGCCATAAACTGTAAACAACTTAGATGCCCCTCAACAGAAGTGGATAAAGAAAATATGGTACATTTACACAATGAAATATTACTCGGTTGTTAAATAAACTATGACATTCCCAGGTAAATGAATGGAACTAAAAAAAATCATCTTGAGTGAGGTAACCTAGACCCAAAGAACAAATATGGTATATATCCACTTATATGTTGATATTAGGTGTTAAGTCAAGGATAACCAAGCTACAATCCACAGAATCACAGATGTCAGGTATAGAGTAAGGGACCAGAGGGGAATGAAAAAAAATCTCCCTAGGACAAGAAAATAGAATAGATATAGAATAGAAGATATAGATGTATAGGGATGGATGACTGGAATGGCAAATGTAGAAAATAGGAAGAAATACAGAGACCCACAGTCAGATACTATGTAGAGAGTCAGAGACCTTAGAACACTCAGTACTGAACTGAATGTCTCCATCAAAGCCCTCCCCTCAGGGCTCAGGGAACTCTGCAGAAGTATAGACAGAACTTTGCAGAATATTGACTAGGGAGAGGTAGGACAATTATGAAAGAGGAAATACAGAGAGCAACAGCTAAAATTAAGGGCCATTTGAGGAGTATTATCGAAACCTAATACAGTAGAAGCTTCCTAAAATATGTACATATATGAGGCAATCTGGATGAAATTGCTAAATAATGGGTGTAACAGCCCCAACTAGACATCTTTTGTTACTAATGAACCCTCATGTACTGGGATTGGATTAGATCTAATTGGGTTCTAAGTCAAAGGGTTCCAGTGGGAATTCCTAAACAACCCAGACTCTTGCTAAGACAATAAAGGGTTGCGCTCCACAAACTGACTGCAACATCTACATCAGCACAAGGAGAAGTTGAACTGGTGCCCATGTAGAGTCTTTCTGTCTACATTCTAGTGTGTTTGGTACAGGAAGGTACTCTGCACAATACCAAAAGAGAAATGCAAACATTAAGCCAACCACAAACCCTTTATCTACAATGGTGTCCTGCTTGCAAGATATGCTAGAGTGATTGTGGCACAAAGTCATGGGGTAACCACCAATATCTGATTTGACCTAAGGTTCACTCCTCGAGATTGAAACCGTAACCTCCACTGAATGATTTACCAATACCCTCAGACTAGATAGCCCAGGGACCCAAGGTAAAACTAAATACTGTTCCTTCTAACAACCAATAAACCACCACAAACTATAGCAATAAAATGACTCCTATAGCAATTCTGTTATACTCATAGATCAGGACCTTGCTCAGCCACCATCAGAGAGGCTTTCTTCTGCAGAAAACAGGAAGAAATACAGAGACCCACACCCAGACACTATACAGAGAGTGAGAGACTTTAGAATACTCAGTACTGAATTGAGTGGCTCCATCAAAGCCCTCCCCTTAGGGCTCAGGAAACCCTGCAGAAGTGGAGACAGAAAGAGGGTAAGAGCCAGACGGGGTGGAGAACAGTTAAAAAATTAAGAACCAATGCAGATATAAATTCACAGAGACTTGAGGTAGCAGGCACAGGGCCTACAAAGTTCTGCATCAAGTTGTTTGCCTCTATATTACGGCTTCCAGTCTTGTGTTTTTATAAGATTTCTGAGTATTAGAATAAGAGGTTCGTTCTTTCTTTTGCTTTCTATTAGGTTCTTTTTCTGTTACTTTGTTTTATCTTAATCTGATGTGTTACTTTTGGTTTTACCTTAGTATATTATATTTGACTATTATTTCTTAAAAATACAATATACACTAAGAGAATGAATTGGCCAATATATGACCAAATATTCACAGTATATCAATTATGAAAAAGGACTTGTATATGAGTGTATAAGAGTATATATAAATCCAGTAAAAAATATGATATCTCAATAACAATCAATAATGTTTTGTTTACCAAAGGGAGATTCATAAGAAGGAGTTAAGCTGTTATATTGTGTACTGCTGGTCATCAATGAAGTACAGACTGACACAAAGATAAGGTAGAACTGTACCTTTAGGATTACTTTAATTTGGAAATTCCCGCATTATACATCAGTAAGGGTGTGGAGCTGGTAGGGTACAAAATGCTTCAACCAGTTTGGGTACTGGTGGTTTGTTTGTTTGTTTGTTTGTTTGTTTGCTTTTTGTTTTTCTGTTTGTTTGCTTTTAAAGTGAGTTAAAACATGTGACTAAGTGTGATAGAATATTTTTTCCACATAGTTCTCAAAGGTAACTGAAGATTTTTACTCTCATTTTCAGAGAAGCTTTGTTCACAGTAGGTGAGAACTGAAACAACTCAACAAGAGATTTAATTTCGTATCCAGAAAATTAAAAATGTACTTGGAATTAAAACAATGTCTTAGAAAGAGGGAGGTGATGGTTACAGATAATGCTGAAAAAGAATTCACCAAGTAAATGACTGTTTAAAGAGCCGTAGGACATAAAGTAAGGAACTGGTTATGACATTGAGGGAAATAAGCCACTGGTCTAGAAAAAAGGCTGAAAGAACAACTGACCAACCAACCAACCAACCAACCAACCAACCAACCAACCAACCAACCAACTAACCAGACCCTAAACTGCATGGCAAGAAGGGAAGTCTTTAGTGTGTAGAAGGCTGTTCTCTAAGACCTGCTTAATGATAATTATGTCTTCAATGAAATATAGGGAAAGTTTCTCTGTTACTTAAAGTTTCTAGGTGGCTGGAATCCGCTTAGTTCCATTTCAGCATCTCTTTCCTAGTGGTGCTTTTGGTGGATGATTTGAAAGGATGTGCAGAATGATCTGGAGAGGTTACCTACCACACTATGTGATAGCACTCCTTGTTCTCATTGCCCTGCATAGGGATTTGTAGGTTGCTGGTTGGATGGATGCCTTTCCATTTTTTCATTCTCTTCTATAAGTAGAATGATAGATGAAGAATTTTGGCTGAGGCACCCTGAGACCAAAAGCATCCTACAGTACTATCAACCAAGGCCTCCAGGTAAGTGTCAGAATATATATATATATATATTCCAGAATGTAGTTGTTATTCTTTCTTACTGACTGGTGAATTCTTATAGGGTAAGAACCATCTTTTTTATCTTTCTATCCTTAGGTTACAGTGAAGTAAAGCATACATTATGAGTAGATGCTGAAGGAAGTGAATTTATTTGTCTCTTCAGAGAAGTTTATCATGACTTTCACTGAGATTAATTTATGTTATTAAAAAAACAACAAAACCAGTTATATCAATATGAATTTCAAAGATTTTTTTTCCTCTCAAGACAAAAAAGAAACAATACAAGCCTAGTATAAAAATGGAAAGACCTTTGACTAAATCTGACATTTAAAGAACAGATTAGAAGGAAAAGAGAGAAAAGAAAAGAAAAATCAAAATCAGATATTCAAGCTGTCTGAACTCAGAAAAGATAAATCAGGAGAGACACATCAAAGAGTCAGAACTCAATGAAGAGGAATGAGTGTGAAGTAAAGGGACAGAGTGAGTCCTGTGAGATATAGAAGTATTTTGATTCAGCTGTAGAAACATGAAGGCCACACAAAAACAGAGAGAGGCTATAGGAACACTGCCCACTGGTTCTCAGAAGGCAAGCTGGCACTGAGGGACTCTTTGCTCTCACTCTCTTCTCTCAATGATCTTCTTTCTAGATTATGCACCTCTTGATAGTTTTCATAAACCTAATAATCAACTTTGGTTATCAGATTCTCCCAATAGCCCAGGAAGGATTCATTCTTAACCCAGAATAATCACCTCGGGTTTTTTTTTTGTTATTGTTGTTATTCTAGTTGTTGTTGTTTTTATCTTGACCTTTATATCACAGTGGCTTTACAGTTCTTTGTACTTCATTCTAACCATGTCAGTAGCTTGGGTATTGTCCAGATCTAACTAAGAGGGTTAACCTGAGATATACTATGTTAGGTTAACAAGAATAATTGCTAGGAAGGTGAAATAATTCTTATATTAAGGTTATCTTTCTTGACTAATACTTTGTGTTCAAGTTGAAATCTTCAGAGTCAATACTATGAACCAGGAAGCAACTGAGAACTAGAACTCACTGGGCTTTAGTTCACCTTTTAAAATTTCAAAGGAGGTTGGCATTGATATTTAAACACAAAATTCAAAGGAAGTTGGTATTTGAAAATGAAGGCTACTACACTGACAGGAAATGCCTCCATATTTGGTTATGTACTGTGAATAAAATGTGCAAATACTTCAATAAAAGCAAAAAGGCATCGGTGAGCAATTCACTGAAGGTTTGCATTGTGACACAATAAATTTTGTATGAAGGAAATATGGAACAAAATGAGCAGTGGTTTTGAACTTGGAGAATGTAGATTTTTTCCAATTCACTGTCATGTCCATCTACAATAATTTAAGAACCTTTGAAAGAATAAAGTTTACAGTCTTCAACTTAGTCCAGAAAGTTCCTCCCATTAACTAAAGTCAACTTTTCCCCAGTTATAATTTATTTTTATTGTTTTCTTTTTTTTATTAGATATTGTCTGTATTTACATTTCAAATGTTATCCCCTTTCCTCATTTTCTTTGGTCCTGAGAAGGCTTGATGCCTCAGTGTAGGAGAATGCCAGAACAAGGAAGCAGGGCAGGGGTGGGGTGGGTGGGTTGGTGAGCAGTGGGAGGGCGGATGGGATAGGGAGTTTTTGGAGGGGAAACTAAAGTCAACTTGTCAGTGGGCTGTTTCTTTCTCAAGGTTTTAGAAGCAAATTCTCTTTTTTCCTTTCCAGAGGCTGCACAAACCTCTTGAATCATGATCTCCACCAGAAAAAAGCAAATTAAGTCTTCCTTTTATGTTTTCCTTTTCTTTAATGACACCTTGTAGAAATGTAGAAATGGTTCTGCCATTAAGAACACTTATGGCTCCTGCAGAGGATCTGAGTTTGGTTCCCAGCACCCAGATGGTCTAACTGCCTAAAGCTCCAGTTCTTGGTGATCCAATGCTCTCTTCTGACTTCTGCAGGCTTCTGTGCATATATAATTCATATAGATATACTCAGGTGCACTCATACATGTATATAAGATAATGCTTTTAAAGAAGAGAAACCTTATGATTGCTCTGGGATCACTTGAATAGTTTCTTCCACAGTTTGGAAGTCTTAGTTACTTTGTAACCTTAATTCTTTTTTCCTTTTTCTTTTTTTTTTCTCCTCATTTTTACCTTGCAATATAATCACAAGTTCTAGGGATCAGGGTAAAGACAATCTTTGGAGAACTGTTATCCTGCATACCACTGATAGCTTTGACTTTCCATTTCTGATGTAGTGTGCTATGTTATAGTATCCCCACTGAAGTTGGGCAATGGTGACATGTTTGAATTTATCCCAGTGCAGAAGGAAAAATTACTTGAGGCTGATCGAAATATAAAATGGACTTGCCTTCATTGGACTTTCATCATTAGGCATTGATTATCACACACAATCTTTATAATAAATGTTTTTTAGTTAAATTCTCAGTTTGTATAGATTAACTCTGATGAACCATGCCCAGCCATACCCATTAACATTTAGTTGCTTGACAATTATACATAATGGCTTCTTGCATCTCAACAAACCTACCCCTGTCTTAGAGATGTAGTACAGAACTGCTTAAACGATGCTGCTGTGATCCAGTTTTAAGACTGTCTCCTGGAGTAAAACCGTCCTATATCATGTTCTTAGACCCTGGGATCAGCTTTCAGTGATACTAATTAAGTTGGGGTCAAGTTCTAGACAATCAGTCCTTATGCTTAGAGGCTCACAGAAATATGGAAATAAAGAACTCAACAAGTTAGACTCCAGAGAACCAAATGAATATATTAAAAAGTGGGGTACAGAATTAAACAAAGAATTCTCATCTGAGGAATAGCGAATGTCCGATAAGCAACTAAAGAAATGTTCAACATCTTTAGTCATCAGGGAAATGCCTATCAAAACAATTGTGAAGTTCCCCTCACACCAGTCAGAATGGCTAAGATTAAAAAACTCAAGTGACTCATTCATCTCCAAATTTTTAACCCAGAATTGCTCCTGTCTAAAGGAAATATGGAGCAGAGACTGAAGGAAAGGCCATTCTGAGACTACCCTACCCAGGGATCCATCCCATATTCAGTCACCAAACCTAGACACTATTGTGGATGCCATGAAGTGCATACTGACAGGAACCTGATATAGCTATGTCTTGAGAGGCTCTGCCAGAGCCTGACAAATACAGAGGTGGATGCTTGCAGCCAACCATTGGACTGAGCACGGGATCCCCAATGGAAGAGTTAGAGAAAGGACTGAAGGAGCTGAAGGAGTTTGCAACCCCACAGGAAGAACAACAATATCAACCAACCAGAACTCCCAGAGCTTCCAGGGACTAAACCACCAACCAAAGAGCACACATAGAGGGACTCTTGGCTCCAGCCACATATGTAACAGAGGATGGCCTTGTTGGAAATCAATGGGAGGAGAAGCCCTTGGTTCTGTGAAGGCTTGATGCACAGTGTAGGGGAATGAGAGGGTGGGGAAGTGAGAGTGAGTGGGTGAGTGGGAGAGCACCCTCAGGTGGAGGGGGACTGGGATATGGGGATTCAAGAGGGGAAACTGGGAAAATAGATAATAACATTTGAATGGCAAATAAAATATCCAACAAAAACAAACAAACAAACAAAACAGTTGATCAATTTACAAGGATTCCATAGAACTTAGTTAACCCCACCCCATTTGCCACATATGGACTGTCCTCCTGAGCTCCAATGTTCTTAGCATAAATAGAGATTTATTTCTGTAAATGCAGTCACATAATGCTGGCTGAGGGCTTCCTGATTTGGAGTGGTAAGTAACAGCATTCCACTTTTCAGCTGAATACTGTGTGCTGTGTTCCATCAAGATTATGAAGTCTTATGAAACAGTGGACTCCTTCAACAATTTCTCTGTCTTCTCTTACCACACACAATTATGCCATGTTTTCTATTTATAAGACCCAGACGTGACTACTGTGTTTTCTGCATCTGAATGGTACTTAGGAGGAAGACTCCCAACCTTGGCTCTGGCTATGTCTTCCCTTACCCACTTTCTTGTTCCCATATTTGCTGCTGAAGTCAGTTAATCCACATGGCTCGCACCATCCACCCAGGTAGCTAGAAATCTGGGAGAACACAAACTTCTGAACTGAGATATTTCATATGAGTTTATGTAAGTCTACCATGCTACAATACTGATTGGATATTGTTATGTTTTGAATCTGAAATGTTCCTACAAGCTCTTGGTTTGAATGCTTGGTCCCCAGCTGGTGGTACTATTTTGGGATCTCATGAAAATTAGAAATCAAGGCTTAGTTTGAGGAAGTAGGTTACTTGGATTGTGCCTTTAAGATTATACCAGCTCCTCAGTCCTTATCCAACCCCCATCAACCTCAGTTCCTGTCTGTCATGAGACGCAAATGTCAGCTGTATGCACCCATTGTGATGCCCAAACACACAGGATCATGTGGTTACTGGATGAGTGCTTCGAAATCATGCTCAGAAACAAAAACTCCTCTCCTAGCTGTCTCTTTTGAGGTATTGTGTCAGGGCTGCAGAAAGCTAATTAACACTCATATTCTTCTAGAAAACAGTATGACCCTTGGAAGATACTGAATCCTTTTGAACAGTTTTCTTGCAGATAGCTCTGATACGTGAACTACAAAGGAGAAGGGTCAAAAACCCCACTGTAATCGACACTGTGAGAAAGTGGTAACTAGAGGTGCTACCTGTAAACAAAACAACAAAACAAACCAAAACACCAAACAAAACTGTATTTTCTCCCCTAATGGATGGCAGCAATGCAGCATCTGTTTGAATGACCAAGTGCTTACTCTGCTTCTGAAGGGCAGTCAAAGCCATTTTAGGATGGTGGGAGACATGGCGGGAGCTCATGTGAAAGGTGTCTCTGGTGGACAGGGAATATATATTTCTCACTTGAGGCCTTCTGATGTTAGAAGGAAATGAGACCACTTTGACTTGAGGAGTAGTGTTAGGAGCTGCCTGGCATTTTGACTGTGGGTTTTTTTTTTTTTTTTTTTTTTTTGAGGCAAATATGTATGTGTGACTGCCTAGGGAAAAAACCACACACAACAGAAAAGGAAGTGACTAACCCTGGGTGATATATTGCCCCTTCCTATCAGTCATATCATATGCAATGTAAACAGAGTGAAGTCATTTGTTACTTTGCCGGGTTCCATTATGTGTATGTGTTTATTTAATCAGAACTAAATGATATTACACGAAGTTCCCCTTGCCCTCCTGAGGAATCCAGATTCAACACTTTCCGCGCTGTTCTGCGCTGGAGAGCGAAGAAAGTGTAACCATAGTGATGGAATGGAAATGATTTTCTTTGTTCAGAGGCTTCAATATCCAACAGACATTACAGTTTTCAAGGTCAAAAATATATTAGGATGAGATAAAAATTAAAGAAAAATGTGCTGGCTTAGCTACAAAAGCTAATTTAGTTTATGCATTATAAATTATGTTAAAATGACTAAAATGAGATTTCTCAGCAAGAACTAAATGTGTGGTTTCACAAAACTAATTTCCAAAGATGAACATGATTACAGAATTTAGCTTTAAAAGCTTTTCAGGCCATCAGAGAAAACAGCAAAGCTATCAATTATCAGGCTTTAGCGGTGCCTCTGTCAGAAATATAATGGTATTTTTAGCATTCTGCTCAGCGTTTACTAAATTAAGAATGTCTACAAACAAATCAATTAATTGGGGCATTATTTAATTAGGTAAAACATGTGATCTGCCAACGAACCTTAAGCAGACGATTATAATAAACATCCCAATAGCCTTCCTTTTCAGTGGCAAATAGCACGCCAAGCAATAAAGTGAAGATGGAAGCTGCGAGAGAAGAGATGTTATTCAAACAATCACAGCCGTGTATTTTTTTGATGTGCATTGCATATTTATGTAGTTTTATTTAAAGTGCTTGTTTTGAAAAATCTATGATTTCCGCAGAGAAGGTCAATGCTATCCGTCAATCATCCCTTCCTATTGAGTGGGTATGTGGCATTTATCTTCCTGCAACGCTGCTCTGTAAACATGAAGGATCTAAATTCTCCTGCATGGGATATGTAAGTGTCTAGACATTAAAAAGAAGTTACCAGGTTGCTGGTACTTGTTTACACATCACTGGAAAGTTAAACAGTTCGAATTCTGGGAAAATTAAATAAGATCAGGTTGAAGATCAGCCATCTCCAACCCCTTGCACTCCACCTTTGATAGGATTGTGAGTGAGGTCTCACCACCCCATGTTTATGACTGCAACACATATAAACAGATGCGAAGTAAGTTTTCTGGGTTCACTAGCCTGGCCAATTGCAAAACTCAGAGTAAGCCTGTAGAGTGTGATAGTAAGGCAGGAATATTTCCAATTCTTTTGTAAAATTTTTGTTATAGTAAAGCCAGTATAGATTAGTGGAGCGGCACCAAGGAGATGGGGGGCATGCCATTCAAAGGAACCATGGGAAAGATCTTGTCCTCAAAGTCAACAGTGATTTGATTAGGAAAGAGGAAAAGCTATCATCAAATGCTCTTTGGGCAAGTCTAAGTATCCAATCCCTATTCAAAACTGTCTATTCATCTAGAAGCAACCCAGAAGAGTTACCAGTTCAGAAGTAACTGCAGTATAGCATAAGAGAAGGTTAGGTGGTATGGTACCAGAGGGGAATCTTCAAAAGCAAAGTTGTAAGCTTTTTAGAAACATCAGTGTCTAATTATATCCTTATTTCTAACAGAGGGTATATTTTCACTTACATCAGACAGGTGAGCTTGTGTGTTGAGGAACATAACTTTATAAAGTTAAAAGCATTTTTCAGAATTTATTTTATCTCAGTAATTTACATTGGTCCTACTTATGTGACTCTGGGCATGCCCACCAAAGAAAACTTCAAGTCTCCTTTGTTCTTTCTTCATTCCTTTTGCTCCTCTTAGATCTAGGTGTATCCTTGATGTGAATACACACATGAGTTCTTACCTTTGTTGACTTCGTGTTTCTCAACAATTTTCACACAAGATGTAGCTATGTATGCTACTTATTGACACCAGATTATCCAAAAATGCAAAGTCCCTTCAAATTCCTACATCACTGAAGAATCATTGTTTAAAGTCAGAGTTTTCTTTCTTGTCACTCTTCACATTTTTGGTACAAAGTGTTAGATTCAACTTTTCAACTTTTTATTTCTTTTTTTTTTTTTTTTTTTTTT
>JADRCC010568296.1:17989-32656 GCA_019843855.1 Hylomyscus alleni
TTTTTTTTTTTTTTTTTTTTTTTTTTTTGTTTTTTCGAGACAGGGTTTCTCTGTGTAGCCCTGGCTGTCCTGGAGCTCACTTTGTAAACCAGGCTGGCCTCGAACTCAGAAATCCGCCTGCCTCTGCCTCCTAAGTGCTAGGATTAAAGGCGTGTGCCACCACCACCCGGCTAGGTTCAACTTTTAATGAAATGTCCTGTGGGAAAAATGAAATGTTTCTACTCAGTTTTAAAAATTGAAAGATGGTGCAATATTCATCATCAAAATGGAGTAACGTGCCTTAATGCTGCATGATCCTTGATGCCTCGTGTTGGACAGACTGACTAGAGCCATAGGAGGAACTCAGGCTGCACTCTGCCTGTCTGGGAATGCCAGAATGCAGTCCAAAGACTTTGCTATAATTAGGGTAATTTGATATTTTTTTTATGCAATAGGGAAAACAGCTCTTTAAATATCAGTGTGGGATTCAAACAGCAAAATACATGTAGACATGTGAGACCTTCTACACTGAAGGAAGTGACTGAAAATGATTCATTTTTACATCCTCCACCTGCTGCCTGATTCTTCGTGATATTGATTTGTGAGAGGAAGAATTTTTTCCAAGTGATAGTGCCGAGGAGGGTTGTTAATAAGATGTGAACTTTTCAGCACTTAGCGTCATTGAGCACATCAACCTTATGCTCATTGTTCTTTAAAAAAATCAGTGTCTTTATCTTAATAATTCAATTTCCAAGATAATTTTTTTTGTTATTCATAATAATCATCACCTAAGGTCAACTTCCCGTGGATGCTCTTTGTTTAGAGCTAAGAAGTATGACTTTAAAAAGATAAAGCCATATACTTATTGGAATAAAATCCATTATATTATTTGTGTCTTATTAATTTGAATATGTTAGACAGGTCATTATCTGTGTTCTCTAGGATTATTTGCTATTTCATCTATACTGAGCCAAATGCCTCCTGATTCCTCAAACCCATAGGCCATCCTTTTCCTCACAGGGCAAGGATGGGGGATCTTTGCAATTTTCTACACTTATTGCTAATAGTGACAAGATGCCTTGTTCTCACCAAGGTATTGCAACTATATTTAGGCAGGAAATATTCAGGAAGGTGTGGTGATAGAGAAGTATACTGATTTTATTAGCAAGCAGAGGTTTTCCGATTCTCCATCATTTCTGCACACAAACCACTTCCCTGAACTCACACAAATGTTCTTTTCTGCCCCTAGAAGAAGGCGACACAGTGATTATTGAGGTGCTTGCTAAGGCTCGCTATGCTATCAAACACCCTTGATAGCTCTTGCCACAAAATTTGTATTCTAATCACTGGCATTGGTACTTGGAGAGAATAAAAACAGTTTTACTGTAGAGGAAAAGAAAATACACTGAAAATCAAATTATCTGGACTTAAGTCTCAATTCCAGTTCCTCTGAACAAACTAAGTAAACAAAAATTAAAAAAAAAAACTTACTTGATTAAGCTTTAGTTTCCTTATTTAATAAGAGGAGATGTGAATTCCTCATAAAATAATTGCAAGGAGAATTAATTTAGGCAAGATGTTCTAGAGTACAGAATACAGACTTGAATATACAAAATATCTCGCTTATTTTCTTATTAATGTATGCAGTTGTCTAGTGTGAACTCCATTCAGCAGAAGTGATAGAAAGATGGTTACGAGTGAGGTTTGCCACCAGAATACTAAGGGTGGTGCCTTTGCTTATCACCAGAACACGCTTCCAGGGGTGCTTATTCCACCTTTAGAAGACCAAGCAAAGAGAAAGGGAGGCTGGAAATCCGTTCTGGTTCTCACCTCTTATCTGTCTCTCTGATTAGCTTACCATGTTCATCTGATAAAATAAGCACGTTCTTCCTTTGATGTGAAACCAGGCCACTAAGCTAAAATGAGACTCCTTTGGTCTCTGCACTTCCTGAGTTACATATGCTAAGTAGTTCTCCATTCTTTTTTACTTTCTTGGGAACCAATTGCAAGTCCCTGGATCCTAGGAACAAGGATCGTTTTCCTAATTCTCCAAGGCCACTCACTCTATCTTTTGTTCTTGAACCCTCTAAGTCACATTCCAGAAACAGATGGGTACTCAATCATTTCTTCCCTGAGTGTCTATTTCTTTCCCTCTCTAGAACTTTACCCCACTCTTCCCAGAGATAATAGGTAGGCTAGCACATTGGTAATTTGGAGTCTGAACCTAGAAGGCACTGTCTACCTTGTCACGTACCTCTTCTCTAAAGACCGTTGTATCGTCTTTGCTGACCTGTGTGTAAGACTAGTATGGCCAATGTGCTATATATGGCTTTGCTGTGTAATCTGTTCTCAGCTCCTTGAGCTTGAGACCTTGCCAACACAGATTCTCTAGCACTATGCTACATGCACTGCGTTTTAAATATGAGCCTGTGAAGAGCTGGATATCTACATCTTCTAAACAGATGATTTCTCTCCTCTTTGTTTTTCTCTCTATCAGTTGGCCTGGCTCCTTTTCTTCTTTCTTGCCTGACCCTGCTGTTCTTTTCTTTTCAGGACCCATGTCATGAAAGGAAGCCCACCTCTGACACTATTGATGATATTCTGCTATACTTGCAGACAAGAGCCTAGGATAAATGTCATCAGAGAGGCTTCACCCAGCAACTCTTGGAAGCTGATGTAGAGACCCAGAGCCAAACATTGAATTCAGCTGTAGAAGAGGAGGAAAGGATTGAGGAAACCAGAGGGTTCAAGGACACCACAAAAAAACCTACAGAGTCAACTAACTTGGGTGCATAGGAGCTAACAAATACTGAACTGCCAACCAGAGAGCATGAATGGGGCAGACTTAGGCCCTCTGTACATCTGTATCAGTTGTGCAGATGATCCTCATATGGGACTCCTACGGGCATCATCCTATGGGAGCAGGGGCTGTTTCAGACTACATTGTCTCTCTTTAGATTCCCTTTCCCCTAACTGGGATGCCGTGTCTAGCCTCAGTGGGAAAGGATGTGCCTAGTCTTCTTGTGGTTAGATATGCTGGGGCTGGCTGATGTCCACGGGATGTCTCCCCTTTTCTAGGAAGAAGGGGTGGATTGGAGTGGTGAGAGGGGGACTGGGAGGAAAGGAGGGAGGGGAAGCTGCAGTGGGATCATTACATCAGTTACATCACTTGGTGTGGGGTGAGGATCCATTGAAATAGAGATAGAAATTAATAATGTGAGTATAATATACTCATATGTTATGGATTCAGAATTTAACACTCCTGAAGAAAGGGATCAAATTAGCTAGAGTTTAGTCCCTGTAAATAGATGAATGTGGGTATAATGTGGGTGGGTAGAGCTACAAATTAAGTCTAGCCATTTCTCTAGAGCAGTGGTTCTCAACTTTTCTAATGCTGTGACCCTTTAATACAGTTTCTCATGTTGCAGTGACCTCAGCCATAAAATTATTTTGTTGCTTATTTCATAACTGTAATTTTGCTCCTGTTAAGAGTTGTAATGTAAATATCCAATATGCAGGTTGTGACCAGCAGGCAGAGAACTGCTGCTCTAGACGGTTATGGTAATCAGAGCCTAAGGAACCACAGTGAGCCTGATTACAAATGAGGAGGAGAAGTTTAAATGTAGGCAGCTTTACAAGACTGTCTGGTCTGAGTAGTTAATCTTGAACCTGTGAACTTAAAACCCACACGCAAATCTTAGTACAGTACTAGAGAAGCAAATCTACTCCATCTCAAGGCTGTCTACTCATGATACAGAAAATGGATGTAGTCTTAGCATTTTTATTTTAGCCTTAGACAATAATAAAAATATTTAAGAATTTTCAGTCACCCACTCATACATCAATCAGTTCCCATTAAAGTGTTTGCTAGGCTTATATTAAGTATATTTAATCTAAAAGAAAAAAATCAATTCACAAGCAGCTAGCAACAACTTGGTACAAAAGTGTCAACATGAATGTATATTCATATGTGATAACTGGAAACAAAGATTGAAAAATGAGTTTGAGGAATTGAAATGTACCTATGGCCAAACTACCAAAGCCCCCTCAGGAAACGGAGCACACTAACAAGTCACAAAAGAAGATCATCATAAAAATGTTTGAGTCAGGGGCTATTGTTATTTATAACTATATTGTTATTTATAATTCAAGTTCTTTCCTTTATATAGAAAGCATGTCTTTATTTCACTTTCAGTTTTCAACTTTCATTGGTATCATGTACAATCTGTTGTTTTATATTTTTATTTCACTGTATGTACCATCCTGTACTTTCATTAATTCTATGTATCCCATTATGTATGCCTTTGTTAATCTGAAAAGTGTTATTTATTTAGCTATGCATTTGAATGTATTATTTACTTACAAAATGACTATTTCTCTCCTCTTTTCGTTGCTTAATAATTATCCTTTTTTCTACTATTTGCTAACCTCAATAATAGATAGGATCTACCATGCTGTTGTTTTGTAGTAGTTTTCCCTAAGTGTAAAATCCTTCAGGTGGAAGGAAAATTCACCAGCATGACAGAGTGTTCTAAGAGATGAAACATTCATCCTGCAGGAAAGCTCCTTAAATACAGGTAGTGAAGAACTCAAAATAGCTTCAGGAAGTCCCTGAAACTGACAAGATTCACTTCCTCTCCAACCATACCTAAGTAGTAAGGTCTCTGAGAGATGCTCTCAGACCAGCAGAGCTTCTTGGAAGCCTCTTGGAAGAAGCGAGGAGCCGCCTGGAAGAAACAGAGACCACTTAAGCAGCCTGGTAGAGTCTCATACTGTGTGCGTTATCTGGAAAGGACACTTTCCAATGTGTGACGCTGTATACAGGTTGTGTGGTACACTCCAGCTTTCTAGCTTGCATGAGCTTCGGTCCTATGCTGGGATAGGCTTTGGTGATACAGTTGTCCTTGAGTCATTACTGATTTTTAAAGACGTTTCTGTAAGTAACCCTAGTACAAATAAATGGTTCACCAACTTTGGTGGTATCCTTACTTTGATCTCTTGTCAGTTCCCAACGTTGGATAAGTAGACATTTGTTCGTGTTTCCCCAGGAATACTGTTCCACAGCTACTCAGTAATTTTATCTAAAAATAGGTCCTTCCACTCAACCTCTGGTCGGTCCAAATTAAGATTGAAGTCAATTCAGATTCAGATTTCCTTCAAAAAAAAAAAAAAACCTTTGGGGTGCTGAATCATAAATTATTGAAGAGTGTAAGCAAGCCATGATGAAAATGCCAGCATATCTACCAAGAGTCACTTACTTTGTTTTATGTTCAAAAAGCCTGCAAATAGTGGACATTTAGACATTTAGCGTCTCCATTTTGCATGCACACTTCTTCCTTTTAGTAAATGAGTTTCTACTAGCTTGCAAACATAACCTGCTGAGCACTGCATGTTGCTACAGGTATTTGTTAAGATACAACTTTATGAGGAAACAGCTTCATTACTTAATAAAAATGGGAGGCTGAGAAATATTGTTTGCCATACTCAGACTAGCTGCTGTTCAAATGGAATGGCCCTGCTCACTCCTTAATAATACAAGAAGAGTCCCACATTCTTACATCTATGAATTACTCTGAAAGAAGTTTGAAAGGATATAAAAGTCATCCAGAGTCAGGTTCTTTAAAAAAAAAAAAAACACTTTTCTACTATAAGAATGAAATCATTAACAATAAAAATACCCACTCAAAAGAGAAGAGATCTAAATCTTTTTCTTGGGGTATGGACTTGGTTTGTAACAGGGAGTATATAATCTGTATGCCTAGTGATATTGAAGAGGCTTGATTTAATTATGTGGTCATGAATGAATAAACTTCTTGTCCATGAAAAGAAGGGTATATAGCATGATTTACAGTCACAGAAAGCTTCATTGTGTAGCTTTCCTTGCTACAGAAGCCCAAGGGAATGGTGGATGATGAAAAGGTCATAGAAAAGAGCCAAGATCTGACTCCCTGACTTGATAAGTAAGTAGTAAAATCCTTCAGGTAAATCACACATTTTGATTCAGAATTATTCTGGTTAGATTTTCATATCTTTAAAATGAATATGAGTAAATATAACTGTACATTATTCAGAAACATTTGTGTGTGTATGTTATGTATCTATCCATCTTTATCTCTATCTCCATTTCTATCTCTATATCTATACCTATAACTACATATATGTTTTACTGTATATGTGTTCTTGTGTATGTGTATGACAGAGGTTAATGTTAGATATCATTTGCAATAACTATCTTCCTTATTCTATGAGGTAAGGTCCCTCATTAAACCCGGGCCTCATCAACTCAGTTGAATTGGCCCGTGAACTACAGAAAACTAACTTCTGGCTCTCTCCGTCAATGGTGACAGATGTACCACATTGCCTGGCTTTTATTTGGATGCTAAGGATCCAAACTCAGGTCTGTTGCTGCCTGAGTCATTATCACAGCCCAAGGTAATGCTTTTAGTCACTTTAAATATAAAAGATATACATATTCTTACATGCTAGTAGTTCATAATCCATTGTTATAGAAGCTTCTTGCACATAAAATATAGTATACCCAATGAATGGGGTGGCCACACAATATTAGAGAGGTTCAGTAAGCATGGCTGACATTCTTGCTCTCAAACTGAGAAAAATTTAAGAACCAGTTTCTACAATTTGGGGGGAAATTCTTCATATACATAGAAACTAGAGTTGAGATGTTAGAAATAAGGACACATTTCGGCCTTTTGAATGATTCAAAAATAACAATTAATTCTACAAAATCTGATGTATTTTTTTGAAGCAATATAACTGTTTTTTGCCACAAGATAACTGTGTATTCTAAGGCCTGTTATATTATAGGAAACAGTCTGGAAAATATTCTGTCTCCTCCCTGTGCTCCAGTGACTTCCAGTCCTTCTGCACCAACTTATGAAACACAGCCAGAGGTGTAGCTTTTCACTGAAGCATAAACTGTGTGAGGACTTGTCTTGGTTATGGAGTTTGTAGGACTCAGTAAAAGCATTTAGAGTTGAGAACAAATCAACAAGCCCTTCAGTCTGTGACTGTGACATGCCTGGCTTATCCTACTCCACAGCTCGAGAAAGTTTGGCTTCTCTTTGATGTTTTGAACATGTCAATCTTTTTTCTGCCTCGGGCTTTACAAATACCTTCTGTCTTCTAGGAAGTCTCGCTGGTTTCTCCTTCTCTCTCAGGACCCCTCTTACTGCTCTCTCCTCACGGAGGACTCCTTTGACCACCACACCCGAAGCTGCTCTCCTTGGCTAAGCTGCTTATTTACTTTTCGTGTTATAGCATGTCAGGTTTATTCTCTTTCCAACTGTATTGTAATCTTCATGAGGGTCAATGTATCTTTTCTGTTCCATGTCTATAACTGCAGTGTCTAGTTTGCATAGCACATTCATTAGTGACATACACTCTTGGGCTATATTATATTTATATATGTATATTATGTACACATATTTAAAGATACATATGACGTTTTATAGTTTATAAAATGATACAGAGGGTATAACTTACCATCTTTTATTGTCATTGGTATAGCAAATTGGATTGTTGACACAGCGTGACAGAAATCCACTGGGATGTTTACAAGTGGGTGGAGAAAACGACATGCTCCTTCAGAATGGATTATCCCATTTGGAAAGGTAATGTATGGGAGAAATTCTAGAAAGTACCCACTCTGACTTTCCACATTTACCATTTTGGTTTCATTGACCATGTGAATTCTTTGTGAATTTCTCCTTCTTATCTGTCTTCTCATCTCTCCCCTATTGATTGTCTCTTGATATGCAAATGTTAAACTGTCATGTTAGACTAATTCTGCTGGGAACTGTATGTGTTAGACGTTTGTAAAAAAATGGGAAAATGGGAAATTGAGTTGTTTTACTTATGCATGACGATTATATAATACAATTATGATTCACTTTAGCTTCTGCCTTCACCCAAAGAAAATACCAAGAGGATATATTTGAGAATCTATGTACTTGTGGATGCTATATTGCAATGTTCATCTCGGAAATATATCATTTAAAAATGAAGACTATAATCCTATTGGTGATTGTAATAAAAATAAACTGTAGATGATTGTGGAGCCCGCATTTCCTAAAATGACACCCTGAGTCCACAAAGCTCATGATGGCATCCAGAAATGTTTTGACTCCGTGCTCTTCACGAGTGTGATGGAACATCAGGCCACCTCTTTATAAAGCCCAAAGGGTGTCACTGGGAGGTCTCATTTCCTTTGATTGGTCATGAAGTTCCTCTGTATTAACCTCAGAATGGCAGTCTATTCCTCTTCCAACTCAAGTGGTTTCTAATTGTTATCTGCCTTGATATTCACTACTGTGGACCTCATAATGTCAGTCCTTCATTCTCTTCCAGAATGTCTAGTTTTTTATGCTGTAACAGGAAGTGCCACTTCAGCTCTTAGCATTAATGTGTTATATAAGTGCAGATCCAAATTGTGCTCCAGTTTCTGAAAAGGAATCGTGTGTTTCTAGTCTTTATAGAACCCAACTCCAGCAGGAAGACAGGGCATCAAGTGAGGGAGAGGGTTGCCATCCCACAGTCAAAATTTGGACCCATAATTGTTCCTGTCTGAAAGAATGGCAGGGATCGAAATGGAGAGGAGCCTGAGGAAATGAAGGTCCAGTGACAGGCCCAAAGTAGGATCCAAGGGGGGAGGTCCCAAGACCTGGCACTATTACTGAGGCTATGGAGCACTCACAAAAGGGACCTATCATGACCACAACAAGCAACTGAAAGAGTCAGATGCAGATACTTGCACCCAACCAATGAACAGAAGCTGCTGACCCCTGTGTTTGAATTAGGGAAAGGCTGGAAGTAGCTGAGGAGAAGGGCAACCCTGTAGAAGGACCAACAGTCTCAATTAACTTGGACCCCCGAGATCTCTCAAACACTAGTCCACCAACCAGACAGTATACACCAGCTGAAATGAGGCCTCCAACACATATACAGCAGAGGACTGCTGGATCTGGTTTCAGTCAGAGAAGATGCACCTAACCCTCAAGAGACTGGAGGCCCCATGGAGTTTAGAGGCCTGATAGTGTGGGTGGTGGGTGGTCAGGACACCCTCGTGGAGACAGGTGGGTGGGGATGAGGTATGGGATGTGGAACAGTCGGAGGGTGGATCTGTGGGGGGCGGGGGATAAAATCTGGAGTGTAAATGAATAAAGATAAAAAATAAAAAGAAGTTTATACCCAGGGACTTAGCACAAACTGTCTTGGAGCTTTGTCTAGAACTTTGCTATTCAAAATTTGGACTGTGTATCTGTCATCTGATTTTAGGGATCTATAATACTCTTATATACTATACTCTACTGTTCTATACTATATGTACTATACTATACTTTACTGATACTGTACTATGGTATTCTAACTATACTAATACTGTACCACACTATAATATGTTTTTCTAGCCTACTTTTTTTTTTATAAAACTAGACTCTTAGTTCCATCTCCACCTGAATCCCTGTATTGTAATGAGATTCAAAGGTGAGGTATAATATATAGAAATCTGAAAAGCACCAGGAATTATCCAACCAGCTTTTCTTACCTGTCTCAGACGGTTACAGAATTTCTTGTCCATCACTGTTTTTCTGAACTCCAAGGGTATGAAATAATTGAGTTTCGTAGTATTTAAAGAACTTAGTTTTCTAGACTCACAGCTTCCCTTGGAGCTTGCTACATCGGCTATGTTAACATAAGGAAACTTTCCTGATTATTTAAAAGGTCTTTAATTTTTTTGTCCTTTTTGCAATTAAAAAAATTAAAATATAATTATATTGATTCTCTCCTATTTTCCTCTCTACGAGCCCTCCCATAAATCCTGTCTCTCTCTTAAACTCATGATCTCCTTTTCCTTAATTACTTTGTTACACACACACATATACATATAAATACAACCTGCTGCGTCAGTTAATTGTTGCTTGTATGTGTATGATTTCAGGGATTATCATTTGCTATTGGATAAGCTATTAGTAGAGAAAACGAATTCTCTCTTCTCAGCAGTTGTTTGTCAGCCATAGTCCATTTTTCAAGGGTGGGGCCCATGAGATTTTTTTCCATTCCTTTTTTTAGCATGTTCATTGGCATTACCATTGTTCCGGCTTTATTTAGGATGCAGTATCACTGAGGTATGCTGGGTCGGTATCTGTTATTTCTCAGCAGACTTCCTGGTCCTCTGAATTTTAAAATAGTTCCATTCCCACGTGTTTGGTGCTCCCTGAACCTTGTGCATGGTGCTTGTGTTATAAATACATCAATTGGAGCTGTGCACTGTAGAATCAGTTCTCTGCATTTGCTTAATGGCGTCTTTCTGTAATGGTCTCTGCTACCCAGAGAAACATCTTTAGTAAGAAGTGAGAGCAAACCTTATCTCTAGGCATAAGTTAAGTATTTAGAAGGTAGTTAGAATTATACTGAACTAATAAAATGGTGATAGTATGTCCTCCTGTAAGTTCCACGATCTCACTAGTCAATGATAGTTGGCTATATTTCCATTACCAGGCACAATTTCCTTCCTTTCGAGCAAACATTAAGTTCAAATTGATATTTGAGAGTTATCATAAAGATATGAGTGTCATTGCTGAACTTTTAGGGATACCATCTACACTTGACCCCTAGTCACATATTATAAAAAGAGAAATTGTGGTAAGACCTGTGATACTTCATCCATTAGATTACTATTGTGCTCTCTCTTGGAAGCATTTCAGCTTTCTGGGTTGTCAGGGAGCTGGGAAGACCTGGTGTTGCTGTGTCTGTTTTCTAGATGAGCCAAGGCTTTGAGACAACCTATTTTCCAGACAGCAAGCATGACTCCTGTATTGACTCCAGTGTTCCCCTCACACCACAGACCAAACCAAGTGAAAACATGGTCCAAAACAACTGAGAGTCAATGCAGTCGAGACAGACTGTGGGGGCTGTTTTGAGATTTTGTTATTTAAACATCAGAGAGGCTTAGTATATGTTTCATGGCCCCATGAATATTTCTTCCTGCCTTTAGGATGTTTCAATCTAAAAGTATTGTATTAAATAGAAAAAAAAAATTAAAAGAGGAAAATAATTCAAATGACCTCTGCTGCCAGGAAACAGCTAAAAGCAACATTACCAACATTTTGATAGGCTTCTTTGTGTTAAGGCAGTCAGTGTACACTCCCATTACCTTGGAAAAAATTTCAAGGTATGCCAAGTTTGTGTATGCATCTTTTCAGTTTATGAACTCAAATGCATTTCTAGTTCAGATGATATTGATTTGGACTGAAATGTTTTTTTGCCAGCTTTGGAGTAAATGTTCAGGTATGTTCCTAGGATGGACATACACTTCAGCCTGGAGGAAACTGATAATGAAAAGCAAGGCAATTTTCCATATCCTTACCTGAAGTAAAACACAGAGGAGCTGCTTTATTTTTAAAGTTTACCCCGTTTTTCTCTCTCTGAAGAAGTTGATGTAGCATCTTTACAAAAGGTTAAATATTTTTCTGTGGAACGTTTTTGGTTGTTTTGGGTGTCAAATGTAGTACCTTTTCCTATGTAGGAGAAGGGGTGCCTGACTACTCAAGAGTGCCCAAAGAGTGTCCTGTGAAAATATGGGAACTGGAAGACAACCTGGATACTAGTCTGCAGGGACATGTCCTGTACAAATTCTTCTCTGCTCTGGATACTCCAGCATGATGGTTAATATGTCTGTTCCCAGGTCATCTCTCACAGCTTTGCCCTCCATTCTGCCTGTGTGTTCTGCTACATTTCTGATGGTCTCGGCTCTTCTTTGTGCCCTTTGCCCTAATTGTCTGAGCAGCATCCTTATTTTGGTATGTACAGTTCCCAGAAAAAATGAAGTTTTTCATTTATGTATTTTGTTGGATTGTTGACATTTCCTTTTTGTGTGTGTGTCTCCTGACTCTCTTGTCCACTGCTCTTCTTCTTCCTCCTCTTCTCTCTCTCAATCCTGTAACTTTATGATAAGCCATTATCCTTCTTTTAAGTTTCTCTGGAATCAAATTCTATTTCTAGATAAAGACTAATCTTTTATAGTGAAATCATAATTAAGACTGTAAAGGAAGCATTATACAACATCTCAGTTATACTAAAGGACAGAATATTTATTCTGATGACCACCCAGACATGTCTACGTTGTATGTGAAAGCTATATATTTAGCCTGGGATAGCTTTTGTATTTAACTGGATCTGGCACCTCCCACCCAGCTAGAGCAGTTTAGATGTCTGGCTCTGTTATAATAAGACTCATGCGCCTTCTCATTCTGTTCAGCATCTTTGTTTGACTGTAACTTGTTGCTGCTATTGTGCAATTATCTAATTTCCAGAATTTGCACTCACCTCTACTTTTATTCCTTGCTATGTCCTGTGAGTTAGTAGATTTGTGTCTGCTTTTTGCTGATCTGAGAGTTTTAGTTTTTTATTCTTTATGTAATATACTTTAAATGATGACCCTTGTGATTCATTTCTGGGGCTGCTGATTGGGTATGAGTCCACGAATCATTCGTACCAGCTTCAAGAAATTCTTGGTTGACGACCTCTACACTTAGACTTTTGTGTAAAAATTGAGTAGTGTCAATAATCATGTGCACTAAAGTTTTGACTGATTGATTCAATGAAAGGAAAAATTATTCTATGTATAATGGATCTGTTTTTCATATAAAATTTCTACATTTACAATTGAGATTTATTGAGATGTAAATATGAGAGGGTAACAGGCCTTCTGCAATAAATATGTCTGGGAAAGTATGTTTCACAAACAAAAGGCAGGTGTGTAAATTCTTATTAAAATTTAGGGGACTCTCTAAATAAATCCCAGGATAAAGGTTTAAAAAGTTAAAAATAAAATACTTACATCGTTCACTTACTCTGCAGAAATGACTAATTCCCCAGTCACAGCAAAAGTGATTATTTCTTATATAATTTGTATAATGTTGAGAAATAATCTCTGGAAGTATGGGAAGTTTCAGGCACACATCTAAGATCACTTCAGCCAGAAGATGCCCCACATCTTGTACTATTAGGTGCTAATTAAGAATAAAGGACTTAATTAAGAATTAGAATTAAGTACTTAGGGAGCACTTGCCCTATTAGGAATTAAGTGTTCTGACCTGGAAATGATGGTCCAAGGATCATAACTTCTTCCTTGTCCCACCCAAACGAAAACATATTAAGAGGCAGAGTCTTCTCCATGGGTAGGAGTTATTAGTGAGTAGTACTAATGACTGTGACAGTCTGTCCCTGTGGTTAACAGTCATTTGTTCTTCTCTGTTTCACTCAGGTACAACACTCCCCTGTCTTCACCTTCACAAAAGAGACCTGAGCACTGTATCGCACACAGTGCTGGATTTGTCTATCCTATAGCAGGAATTATAAAAAAAAAAAAAAAAAGCTTTGCAGTAGATACAGAAACAATTTTTGATGGCCAACAGAAAACAGACCAACTCTGTACTCATCCACTTATGTCAGTGAGAAATCTCATGAAGACTTTTTAATGTCTATGGATTGAAGGAATTCTGCAGTCATGGGGCTGGGTTGTACCAACGTTAAAGTTATACAGGAAATGGCATTATAGACTTCTATTCTGAGTTGAATCTTTTATAAAGAAGGCTCCTGAATTCAAGGCACCCATGATTTTGGGAGGGGGGAAGTCTTGTACAATTCTGTCTGGCTCCATTTGAAGTGAATGTCAAGGAATGCACCTTTGGTGGGGGTAGGCAGGTTTCCCAGGCTGTAGACTTTCCAATGATAATTGATGCTTGGTATTATTTTCGCTTGTGATCTGTCACCATCTCTTAATTCAGACATACTTCATTTGATAATACATTTCTCTCAAAAACATCACTAGATTCTTGTCTTTGATTTTGCTCAGCTTCATGCGCAAAATTTTTGCCAGCTTTCTTTTTGATATACTACTCTTATTTTCGAAGTGTCTTTGTTGCTTCCTCACCTCTGTATCTCTGCGGTGGTTCCCCTTTCATTTTCTCTCAGGATTTCACTGTTGATATTCTAGGCCCATCAGGTACCTCTTTGTGTTTCTTCCTCAATGCTTTTGTTTAGTTAGAGGACTTTATTTTAGCCATCACTGCACATGTGGCAGGCAAAATAATGTTCCTTAATAAGCTCACATCCTGATCTGGAGAGCTAGGAATATGTTATATTCTGTGCTCAAGAGGAGTTATAGCTTTGCAGATGGAATTATGCTCGCCAGTCAGCTGATCTTCAAATAGCTTATCCTGAACGATGCAGGTGGGCCCTAATGTAATCACAAGGGCCCTTCAAAGCAGAAACAGGAAATAGAAGGAGAATCCGTGTCAGAGAGAAGCAATGGAAGAAAAATTAGACAGCTGTGTTTGGCTTTAGGAAAGGGACCATGAGTCAAAATATGTAGTAGAAACTTACCAGCCAAGAGTGTACATATGCCTAGAAACTTGAGAAGGTGAGAAAGTGCATCATCCTTTAAAGCTTTCACATTCTAATGTACTCCCTAAAGCACACCATTCAGACCAGAGAGACCCATTTAATGCATCTATCCATGAGACTAAGTTTTCACTAACCAAGCTTGTAGCTTTTTTCTGATGGAAACAATAGAAAGCATCTTCAATCTGTTCAGAGCATTTAGCTCTAGAGGTGCTTGGCATCTTCTTAGTTTAATATTAGCTGCATGGCTAAATTTTAATCAGCGCT
>JADRCC010568301.1:0-13071 GCA_019843855.1 Hylomyscus alleni
CAAGTTGGGTTCTCAGCACCCACTGTGGTCCATCTCACAGCACCCTGTAACTAGCTCCTGGGGACCTGACAGGTCCTGCTGCAGCCTGCACTCAGACACACACACACACACACACAATGCTTCTTCTGATTGTCTGCTGGTGCTAATGTTCCCATGCCTTGTACACAGATTTTAGCAGACAACTCTGTACTGCAGGTCATAGACATCATATTTGTAGTAAAGAAGACATTAAATCTCTAGTTTGAACTGAAATATCAAGTCATTGAAATTTATTTAAAATACTTGCTGGGATCACCTGACTTCTACTGCAAGAACTTACTATTCATAAAGTTAACTTTGAAGCAACAGTAGGAGTTCTGTTCTAATAAGTGTAAATGTGTTTGTAAATGGAAAAGTCTCCGTTCGATTCCATGCTTCCTTTGTGACAGTTTCCCTGGCCTTTGAATAAGAGTAATGTAAAAATTTACCCTCTTTCTGGAAAAGGACAGTATGCAGAGTCATATTAAAAAAGATAACATATATATATATATATATATACATATACATACACACATATTTAATCTACATTTGCTGTTAATTGTTTTGATAAGAAATAGAGGATTCTTTCTCTTAAAAACTTAAATTTTAGTTTTATAAATATCTTGAGAGTAGACTTTAATATCTATACAGATAATGTGATAGCCAGAGTTATGCTGTCTGAGGGGACTCCATCTCTTTGCTTGCTAGGGACCAAGATCTCTACCTCTAAATTAGGGTCTCAGTCCCCTACACTTGAGATTTTTAATTTGAAAGCATTAGTCTATGCTAACAGCTTGAAACTAACATCTTGAATTTTAATAGAGGTATTAATAGAGGTATGAATAGAGGTAGATGCCTACACGTAGGCATCCGCCACCCCAACATCATCTGTGACTGCTGCAAGAAACATGGGCTTTGCGGCATGCATTGGAAATGCCGTGTCTGCTTTGACTATGACCTCTGCACACAGTGCTACATGCACATGACCTTACCCATGCCTTCAAGCGCTACGAGATGTCTCACTCCCACCCGTGAGTTCCCTAGGCAATAGCCTACCTCCCCAGGGCCTCTGCTTGGTGCCTTTGACATCCAGTCCAGCTCTGGCCTCTGGCTGCGTCACTTCCTAGTACCTAGTAAGCCCTCCCTGCATGTCTCCTTGAATAGCCAGGGTCAGGTTATTCTAGAGCCTGATAATGCTTCTCAATGATGTGTGCATCTGTTTGAATCTAGGTTTGTGCTAAATTTTTAAATAATTTGTACTTTTATTAATCTTCACCTAGCTTATAAAATATTAAATTTTCTGGACATTATATATGATATTTGTGAACCTGTTTGTCATTATAATTTTAAATTATATTTCATGTTTAAGTATTGCAAATACCTAACAAATTGTACCTATAAGTTTAGCAAGGAAACCATCCTAAACACTTTCTTATAAAATTACATATTTAGTCAGTCAGATTCCCTTAAGCATTTAAAGATAGGTTCAGGCAATATTTTACAAGTCTAAGGGCCGGAAGTGTCACTCAGTGGTAGAGAGCTTATCTAGTATGCCTGGTCTTGGGTTTAATTATTCTTTGGGTTTAATCCTCAACACTACAAATTATAAATAAGTAAATGAATTCATGTCTAGCTCTGCATGGTAGTGCATGCATTTAATCCCAGCTTCCTAAGACCAAGGCAGGCCAGTCTCTGAGTTTGAGGCCAGCCTGGTCTACATAGCAAGATTCAGACTAGCCAAGGCTACATAGATTATGTCTCAACAAAGCAAAAATCAAAATTTATTTCTAATATGTAAGAAGGCTTCAAGACCTTAAAGACAGAAAAAGTTACTTTGGTGATAAAAATGTGTGAATACATACTAACTCTTACATTGTTATAAAAGTTTCATTACTCTTAAATTATATCCATACTTATTTTCATGTCTTCCCTTGGGCTATAGGACCACTTAACAGTAAATAAAAGTTTATGCAGTGTATCCTGGCTTCTGTAGGATATACATTACATAACCTTGTAGTGCCTAATTTACTGTGCTGAACTTACTTAAACACAGTAAGCATGGCGTGCTTCATTGGCTGTGAATTAATTATAGAAATGTTTGTGTACCTGTTCTTCAACATAACGTATGTCCCATTTGAATGTTATTGTGGACTTAGGAGCTCTTTTTTTTTTTTTTTAAGATTTATTTATTTATTTTATGCACATGAGCACACTATGAGCTGTCTTCAGACACACCAGAAGAGGGCATCGGATTCCATTACAGATGGTTGTGAGCCACCATGTGGTTGCTGGAAATTGAACTCAGGACCTCTGGAAGAGCAGTGGGTGCTCTTAACCACTGAGCCATCTCTGTAGCCTGACTTAGGAGCTCTTGCAAAAACTTTCATTTATATATGTATTTTGTTTTTTAAATTGTATAGTGTCAGGTCTTTTAAACTTTGAGATGGTCAACCCTGAGTATTTGACTGGGTTAATGTTGCAGCATTTTCTCTGTCCAATCACATTAAGGCAGTGACAGGTCTATGATTGGACAGGAATAGGGAGGCAGAGCTAGAAGTTTAGGAGTGAGAGAGGTCAGAGGTCAGAGGAGAAGCAGGAGAAATCAACATGGAGGCAGAAGAACAGGCAGATGATCCAGACCCCGCATGGTTTTAAACAGCCACAAGTAGCTAAGGTTTTTACAAGTTTAGAATAATTGGGTTAAAGCATTATCTTTATCATTTGGCTTAAATTATTGTATTGGCATCTTGTAAGTTGTGATCTTATTGATATATAAACCTGATTGGATAATTAAGCCTTAAGAGTCATGTTTCTACCTCGTAACTAGGTGCTAGGTGACGGATTGTGGGGTGTGTGGGGTGTTGCATATAAGCAAGATGATCTTGCTAGCTGGGAGAGAATAGCAGGACCCCGCTGGGACAGTGTTGAGGTCAGTCTGTACCAGTACTAAAGCAGAAAGTGTGGTCTGGCGGGGCAGGAGAGATTGAGGGGTGATCTTTTTTAATACTTCTCACAATAGGTTAATAAGTACCTAGAGTGTAATTGTGAGGGCATTTCTGGAGATGACTGAAAGAGGGAGACTTGTGAATGTGGAAGGCTGCCTCCCACTGGCTTAAAGCAACCCCACCAATAGAATGCAGAGGGAAAGGACCTACCATTGTCTTTATTTGCTTTTCTCTCCAGCGTAAGATAGACAGCTCTGCTTCACATCCTTCCTTTTTTGATGGACCTTTAATCTGTCTTTACACACTGGCTTTACTACCATTACCACAGGCATATTTGATTACTGCACTTGTTGGGAAAAGTCTGAGGCTTCGATAAGATGCTTATTTGTCATTGCTTCCAGCAACAACACCAGCTGCCTCCAGGGATTCTTTGATTGTTTTATTGTTTATTTATTTAATTTTTTGTGACTGGGTATTTTGCTTGAATGCATGTATGTGTGCTATGTGTATGCCTTGTGCTTGTGGAAGCCAGAAAAGGATGTTAGATCTCCCTGGAACTAAAGGTACAAGATGTGAAGCATCATGTACGTATTAGGAAACAAACCTGACCCCTTTGAAAAAGCAATAAGCTCTCTTACTCATTGAGCCATCTCTTCAGCCTCTTCCTTCTTGGTTTTTTGTTTTTTTTTTTTTTTGGTGGTTTTGGTTTTTGGTTTTTGGTTTTTTGGGGTTTTTTTGTATTTAATTGAGAGCAAGATTAGAAACTAAAGCCTGAAATCAAGGTTATCTGTAATAATATGATGCTGTTTTTAGGTCTAAGGAAATACTTCTAAAGGCTATAACTTTATAGAAATGATTTTTAGTATAGTTCTAATCATGTGGGCTAATAAGATGTTTTCCATGAACTTTTAAAATCACTGTAGACATGCATAAACCTATAGGTCAAGTAATTTAAGGTCCATAGCAAAACACAGTGTCCTTACTCCAAAATAGAAATAACTGTTTAGAAGTTGAGTTTATTTCTTCTAATGTTTAATTTCATGTATCTAAATGATATGGTATTTTTTGGCTTTAGACAGATTGCTGCCAATGTTAATGTGTCTCATACCAGACCCCCTTTAATGCATTGAATCATGTATACTTCTCTGCAGTAATACTTCCTGAGTTATAGCTTGTGATCAAATCTTCAGAAATTTGTTTGGAAGTTGTATTGCCTGTTATGTATCTTGGAGTTTCTGCTGCTCAATGAGAAAGGATGGGCGAGACTGACTAGGAGTCACAGCTCTCTGTGTGCTTCTTCCTCAGTATGTGCAGTAAAAGAATAGAATAGGATGGTTAACAAGCACTAAAATGCCAAAGCTCACTGACTGATTCCATTATTTGTCCCAGAATAATCTGTGATTGAATGGCTTACCTGATTCTCTGATGTTTTAATATCAGCGGTGATTATTAATCTTGATTATTAGTTTGATATGGTTGAGAGAGACCTTGGAGAGATTAACAAAGCATACATTGGTGCGTCTAAGGAGATTTCAGAGACAGTTAAATTAGGACTTTAACCTAACAATAGAGTCATTGGGTTAGTGGTAGGAATTAGAGAATGAGGCTTGATAAGAAGAAGTAGATGCCTGGCTGGGATTGTCACTTAAGGGCCTGTCTTGCACTTTTGCTCTGCTTCTTGGCTGCTGTGAGTTAAACAGCTTTGCTCAGACACTCCTTTCTGTCACTGGAGGATCGAATCATGAGCGAAAGTAAATCTTTCCTTATTTTATTTTAGTATTTTATTATACTGACAATAAATGGCTTTTAGCCATTTGGTTTTTTTTCTTTTAAACTCTAATTGTACTGTACAGATGGGAGACTTTCTTTCAGGTTCAGATATTACTGTCTGCCCTGGTGAACTTGTGAACTCTGAGACCATTGTATAACTTGATACCCCTGCCATTCCATCATGAGTTCACACACTTGGTTTACTTTTTAATAGTTTTTGTTTTGTTTGTCTGGTTTTTGTACTATAACATTTCTTATTTTGGGGAAATAAAAATGAAAAGTATTTGAAAATTACTCTGGTCTGATAGTTGTGCTTTCCCTTTTCAGATATACTTTTGGCATCATGGATAGGTTTGGAGATATCTCAGAAGGTGAAGTGGACCATTCGTTCTTTGACAGTGATTTTGAAGATGCAAAGAAATGTGAAAGTAATTCTATTTTTGACAAGCAAAATGATGACGACCTTAAGGAAGGAATAAATAAGGACACCAAAAATGTAAACTTGAAATTTGGAATACAAAATGATGACCTTAAAGAGAAAGCAGGTAATGACACAGAAAATGTGAACTTGAAACTTGGGATACAAACAAAGGAAAATTACCTTACTCAGAAAGGAAATGAAAGAAAAGCAAAATTGTCTTCAAAGGAACAACAGGGAGAAAATGACCCTATGCAAACAAGAAGTTCCTCATTGTTGACTTCTTCAAGATCAAGAAAATCGTGTGATGCCACAAAAGAACATAAATTAAACTTGCCTGTTCCAAATAGAATTCCTAAACTTGTGAAAGGTGAGGATGATTACTACACAGATGGAGAGGAGAGCAGCGATGATGGGAAGAAGTACCTGAGGTCAAAGTCAGCTAAGCCCTCTAATAACTTAAAAAAAAACGTGAGTAAGAAGTATTCTCAAGTCAGTTCCTCCTCCTCTCTGTCTTCCTCATCTTCAAGATCAAACTCAGACTGCTCAGATATAGGATCTGACAGGCAAAATCAAGCTGATTCATGCTCACCAGAGAAACATGTTTCTAGTGTAACCCCCTCGTCACCAAAACAGAAGTGTATGTCAGGAAGAAAATCAACTGTGCAGCCTTCCAGTACTAAACAAAAAACTGGTGACTATCATGAATCCGAAGACAATGTAACAGATGCAACTCCTTTGTCAACTCCAGATATCAGCCCTACCCAGTCGTTTGAGTTGGGCCAATCACATGATCAAAAAGTAAAAGTTAAAAGACAAGAAAATGTGAGCCGGGAAGTATATGAGGATGTGGCGACTTTGAAGAATGATTCAAGATGTCTGAAATCAGCCAAAAGGAAAGAAAAGCACGGGCAGAATTTCCCTCCAAAATCATCAGTGTTAGATGCAAATCTAGACCGAAGATCCAAACAAAAAGTCTTACATGACACAATGGACCTTAATCATCTGTTGAAAGGTAATTCTTGAACTTCTGTATATTAAATTTGCATATTTTTAACTAAGCTCAAATATTATGTGCTGTGCCTATGCATGGGTTTTTCTGGTCAGTGGCTTTGAGATGATTGATACTTTAATAACTTTCCAGATATATTCCATCATACCATGAAACATTGGAATATCACTTGAATTGTCAGATAACGAAATCAATTAGGGCTAGAAATTTCTGATTAGTTTTCAATTCTTCACAAACTCAGAGTGCCTTGTACTCTTCTGAGGCAGTCCTATCTTCACTCATCAGCTACCAGTAAATACCTGCATTGCATTCCACTGCTCACCTTCAGACATGACAGTGTCCAGAAAACCACTTCCTCTAGCTCTCAAAGCACAAGAACCTTTGTAAAGAAGCATGTACAAACAGCTTGTACTTCGTTATATTTCCCCAAATCACTTTAGTTACACTCTTTATTCCTAAAATAGTCACTGGCTATGGGGAGAGACATCTGAAGCCAATCAGACTCCTGCTGAAGTTAGGGGTGGGAGTTACAAGGCCCAAGATCTACTGTGGAGGACTGAAGAAACAGATGCAGACTAGGCAGTCATGTTTCTTCACTTCAGTTCCTTTAAGTGTGCCTTTAGAACATCCTGGAATCTCATTCAGACAACTACTCTGTTATGGTAACTAGAACCCAGCCCAGTGCTGATGGCAGTTCTATTTGCCAGGGGCTCATAGTTCTGGATCAACATGCTGTTTCCTTCATGTACACAGATGTGCATGACAACACATACAGTAATGAAATAGCATTCAGGATTTGGAGAGATGGCTCAGTGATTAAGAGCACTTGCTGCCCTTCCCAGAAGACCTGGGTTTAGTTTCCACACAGACATGGCAGCTCATAGCCATCTGTAACTCCAGTTCCAGAAGATCCAACACCTTCTGGCCTTGCTAGTCACTGCCTATACATGGTGCGTGTATATATATTACAAGGAAATATCCATACATACATACAAAAATATATAAGGCTTAAACATAAATAAGGCATCCTTGTTACCGCTAAGCTATTTCTTAAACTTAGCTAGATGCTAAGAACCCGTATACATTTCTAATTTTTAAGTGAGAACAATAATCGCCACCCCACCTTATTCCTGAACAGTTGAAATTTTCTCTATGAAGCATAAACTCAAGGTCCAGTTTTTATTGTACAGTAGCAAGCCCTGCTGTAAAGCATTCTTCTGACCTTTTCTTGTTGAGGTAGGCAGGGTCTATGTAGCCCAGTCTGGCCTTGAGCTTTTATGATCCTCCTGCCTCAGCCCTCTGAGGGCTAGAATTAAAGTCATGCACCACCACAGCCAGATAGTGCTGTGTAACAAAGGCAGAGAAACAAAGGGGACATTTTGCTAATTAACATATCTGCTTTTAGAATCCATGAAGAGTAGTCCACCAAGGGAAGCCTTCAAAACATTTCAAACTATTAATCTATTTCATAAGGTACATCTTTAGTTTTCCAAAATTGTTATTTGTGCTCATTTGTCAACATGAAACTTTTCCGATCCCCATAACTTTTCTGTATTTGCCCCCATGTACCTAAACCTTGTGCATGATAGAGGTGGTTACCAGCCCTGCCCTACCTGTGCCTTTTTTGCATTTATCTCATAACATACTTTATCACTTTCATTTTCTACCAGATGGGCTTTTCTATGCTGCTTTGGCTTCTCTAGTTGTTCCAAAGCCTTCCTTCACTTTCTTGAAAGATAAATCCACTTAATATAGGGAATTGTAACATGTTTAAAAATCTTCTAATAGAAAATGATCCTGTGAGCAGACATCTGAAGCGGGAGTTCAGCACTTTGTGTCATCCTCCTAGTGTAAACATTCACTGGCTTAGGTATAAATGAAGAGAAAAACGTAACAATTCCTGTAAGAGTTTTGAGTAAAAAAAATTATAAATTTTTAAAACAGCAAATGTCCACATAGTAAGGAATGTAGCAAACAGAGTAAAATAGTGGTTTGAAAGATTGTTGTTTATTAAATACAAAAGTTTAATTAAAAAAGTATAAGCAAATATCCCAATCTAGTCAGTAGCATGGTGAAACAGTATTAAATTGGGTATTTACTAAGTAAAGCAGATGCAATTCTTGGAATTGAAACACAGAGCTTTAGGCTTTTGGTGTTATTGACATGTCCATGAGCTAGATTGTGTGTGTGTGTGGGGGGGGGTATGGTAGTTGATATAAGCTGCTTGAGTCCAGTCTAGATTGAGAATCTGGTGTTCACTAATAGATCAATGTAGCTTGGTATTACAAATGTAATTTTAAGAGTACTTGAAACAGTTATACAATTTCGACCTGTTAACTCTACAAGGATGTTAAATTGTAGAATTTCCATCCCCAAATATCCAAAGACTGTGATTGGAATCAGATATTTAACCTCCATGGGCTAAAAATCCTTGACTAGGCCTTGGGGGACTTAGAGAGGAGCAGTGAGCACATTCTCATACTAGATTATATCACAGGGCTGATAGATTATATCACAGGGCTGATAGATTATATCACAGGGCTGATAGATTATATCACAGGGCTGATAGATTATATCACAGGGCTGATAGATTATATCACAGGACTGATAGATTATATCACAGGACTGATAGATTTGATAAGCATTTAAGGACTTGAACAGTCTGGATTAAAGATACATTTCATACTTTGTGTAAAGTTGACTCACTTTAGAAGAACTCTAAAAGGGCCAAATAAAGACATTTTAGAAATATGTAGCCTCAAACTTTATCTCCACTTTTGAGAAGAAAAGTAGAAGAGGACAAAGTAAAATTAAGGAAGCATTAATAAATGAAGAAACTGGTTATAATTTTTTATAAAGATACCTGTGTGGATATTATGGAGGGGTTACAGGAAATGCTTAACAGATTCTACTGCTCTCCATGAGAAAGAGGTGGCCTGTGCTGAGAAGATTGGCTTCCAGCATGTCCTGCCTAGCATCACAGGTTAATCTCTTCTTTACTGGCAGGTTGACATTGTTAATCCCTCCAACACCTAGTTAACACCTTGGTTACCTAGTGTCACCAAGCATCTGAAACAAGCTAAAGGCAACAGGGGCCACATCCTTATGATAAATGTAATATTGAGAATTGATTTTTCTTTAAAACAAAACTCAATGATTGTAGAGAGATCTATGAAGACAAAGCTATTGTAACTAAGAAAAGTAACCCTGACTTGCTTTCTACATTGTCTGTGTGCTACAGATAAGCAGTGGGGTCTTCGAGGGCCTCCAAGACTATAACAGCACAGTACAGAAGCAGCTCTCTTCTGTTAAGCGAGGCATTTAAAAATGACAAAGCTGTATGCTCTTCCACACCCATTTTTAATTTAAAAAATTAAATTCTGTTTATGTATTTATTGTGTGTGTGTACACATGAGCACAAATGTGCTAGAGCATGTGTTTGTAGGTCGGAGGAAAATTTGTGGTCATCATTTCACTACCTCTGTCATGTAAGTCCTGTGGGTCCAATTCAGTTGTCTTACAGGCTCTACTTCTTTATTTTATAGAAATGTTATATTGACATAGAATCGGTTTATTGTTAGTGACAGAGGGATAAGTAAATATCTTTAGTTTAGGTTGTTGGGTTTTTTTGTTTGCTTGTTTTGTACTATTAGGTTTTTACATAATAAATACTGGTAAATGTAACCCAAGGAGACATTAGGTTGTCTTAACCTTTAGGACTATAAAGGAGCCAAAACAAAAAGTTTAAGAACTTCTAGGAAAATAGAGCTGCAATTTTTTATTGTGGGGTAGTGATATTGTATTCTGAAATTTGGAGAAATTTTTAGGAAAAAAATTTTATCTTCCTCTTTCAGAAAAGGAAAAAAATAGGGGACACATTTTATAAAAGCTTGAGGGAAAAAGGCCAAGCAATAAAGTAAATGATTTTAACTTAGAAGACATTGTGGCTGTGTTAAAAAGTTACATCAGAAATGTTATTCAGTCTTAAAAGGAAGAAAGAGCTGGTCTATACTACAATGCGGCTAAAGCTGGAGGATACTGCTAAGTAAAATAAGTCTTGAAAAGACAAACACTAGAGGCTGAAGAGAAGGCGGACATGGCACACTGGAATACTAATTCCAGCACTAGAGAAGAGGAAGTTCCCCAGGGCTCTGTGGCCAGCCGACCTAGAGTAAATCAATGAACTCAAGAAACTAATGTTGACAGCTCCTATTAAATGAGACCCCAGATTGACCTTTAGCCTACACACACATACACACACACACAGCTGGAGATGCAATACATACCCACACAAAAACAACTATCATGTGATTCCATTTATGTGCAGGTCTTAGTCAAAATCATAGAAACAGAATTTCAATTTCCATGGTCTAGTGAAAGGAGGACAGAGATTTGCTGGGTGTTTTGTTTAGTTGGCTTTTTTATGATCGAGTTTTAGTTTTCCAACATATAATATTATGGAGAATGAATTGTAATATCACTGAATTGTATTCCTAAAAATAGGATAGTAAATTTTGGATTTTATCTATTTTGCTACAGTAAAAAGGAAAACACTAGTTGTTTTGATAGTTTCTATTCCACAAGTGCTGGGTTAATTTTTTCTGTAGCAATAGTTACTGCATATTTTATCCTTTTTTAAAAAAAAGGGTATGCCTCCTTTAAAAAAGGAAATAGAAGTATCAACCCTATTAGTACAAAAACAGAATTCAAATTGTGAAAAATACTAAAGGGGACAAAAAAGGGTGTTTTGTATTAATATATAAGCCAAATACAATAAAAATGTGTAATACTGATTATAGCCTATAATAAACGCAAAACAGAACTAGACAATAAATTGATGAAGATCAAGCTATCAAGGAGGATTAAAAATCACTGTCAGGCACCTGGACTTGGAACAAACAGAATTAGAACTCTTGTTAGAACTGCTAACCAGAGAGGCGTCTCATGTCTCTGTGGCTTGTCTCCTCACATAGGCCTAGCTTCTTCAAGCATGGTGGCCTCAGGGAAATTAGACTTTTTGCATGAACTCAGGGCGTCAAGCATAGTGTTCCAGAAAATAATACAGAAAATAATACAATATTGTATTAATATACAATAATAATAATAATAGTGTTCCAAATAATAATACAAATGGCCTCAGAGCCATTTGTGACTTAGTTTCTAGAGTCACCTAGCATCCTTTTGTGCTTGCTTGGTTTCTTTCAGATAGAATTTTGCTGTGAGACTTAACTGACCTAAAACTTGCTATATTGATCCAGGCTAGCTTTGACCTTGTAGTAACCCTTGGGCTTCGACTGGGATTGTCGGCATGCACCACTGTGCCCAGTGTTGGTAGAAATGATTAAAACCTCCCAGATTTAAAGTAGGTCATAGACCCTGCATTTCTATTATTTATTTGATGTTTATTTCTTTTTAAGATAGGGTCTCATATAACCCAGGCTGTAGCTGAGGATGGCCTTGACTATCTGGTCTTTTTGTCTCCATCTCCTGAGTGTTAGGATTACAAGCATACACTGTCAAGCAAAGAATTATGTTGTGCTACCAATAAAACCTAGGGTTTGAGGCATACTACACAAGTACCCTATCTTTTAATGGAATAAATGTCAAATAATTTATAGAAATAGCTTTAAAAATCTCTTCACAACTAGTTCTTTTTCCCATAAACAAAATATATTCCCCTTTTTCCAAAGATGGCCTTAACTTCAAGATCCAGGGTCTAAATCAGGTCCAGGCTCAGCCAAGATTCTTCAGGTGTGGCTCAGTGAGTAAGTTCTTGAGTACTTTGAACCCATCTATTGGGGGAGATAAGGGAGGGCTAATTGTTTAACTCTGAACCCTGTAAGCCTTGTGTCTTACATTTTCTCTATATTTGTTTGAAAACTGATCACTGCCCAGTTTTAGATCATATTTCCCTCTCCTATTTTACTATGGATAACATAAGCCATTGTATTTTCAAAATCCTGCTTACATATCTTAGCCCAAATCCAACAGTAGGAATTCTGCCATTTTCTTTGTCACTGAAGCAGTGCTGCTAAACAGTTCATTCTCTCAGACTCCATCGACAACCGTTTTCCCTTTTGTGTGTATGAGTGCTTTGCTTGCATGTGTGTATATATGTGCAACATGTGTGCACAAGTCTCAGAGGAGGCCAGAAGAGATTGCTGGATTGCCTGGCACTAGCACTGCAGAGAGTTTCGAGCCTACAGATGGGTGCTGGGAACCAAACCCTAGTCCTGTGAAAAAGCAGTAGATACTCTGAACCAGAGTCACCTCTCCAGCCTCTATTAACAGTTTTTTTCCCAGGGTCTTCCAGCTCTAATTGCCCATCAGGTTTCAAACCTAGAGCCACTGACTTTGGGTTTATTACAGTAGCATTCCATTTCCTTGTGTTAAATTTTGTAGTAGTTACTATTGCCCTGATAATAAATTATCACAAAATTCAAGGTGTATAAAGCAGCGACTTCAGATGACTTAAATCCTGTATGTGGCTTTCTATTAATAGTTCGTGGTCTATCTTATGGCAGCCTCCAGTTACCATCAGGCATGTATAGCTCTGTGCTCCAGGCACAAGAGTGTGTAGTGCAGCATCTTTGATCACATTTTGAACCCCTAGATTGTGTTATTTACTGAAGAAAAAAAAACACGCTGTTTCTTGTTGTGCTGTGACTCAGTCCTTAGCACACGTGTTTATATATGTGCATCTCTCTGGCTGAAATATAGATATGCCCTTAGTACACACTTTTAATCCCAAAGAATGAAGGTAAAGTTAGCTTATAGAAGGAAGCACCCATGTTTGAAAGTGATGTCTAACTGAATAGCAGACAAAGTGATGAATCAGAGAAAGATTTGACAGTATAGGATATGTCCAACTCTTAGAAGGACAGGGAAGCTGCCTGAGGGGGCAGTGC
>JADRCC010568302.1:0-11837 GCA_019843855.1 Hylomyscus alleni
TAATGGAGCCTTCTGTGTTTGCAGACCTGTCTTCCTCAGTGAAGCTAACAGGGGCTGGTCAGATAGCAGAGTTGTGATCTTGCCCTCATTAGCTCTGAGCTTCTGCCTGTCCACTCCAGGAAAACAGTGCCAGCTGGATACATTTCTCCTGTGAAATGATGAAATGCAGCGAGCAGCAGCTGTCCTACTTATAACGACCTCTGTGTCATGCAGCACGTACTTCTGCCTGCTGCTGATGTAACTGAGTCACTAACACAAGGCTTTAGTGTGAAATTATTGTACATAGTATTAATAATCGGATGGCTCAGCAGTGGCCATAAGGAAGGATCGACAAAGTGTCAGTGCCTATAAAACTGAATAAAACAAAATCTTTGAGAACAAAAAAAAAATCTCAAATTTTCACATTAGTTAGTTGTACCATGTTTTAGAAAACAATCAATCTGTATCACAATATTTAAGTAGCCCGTACTGTTTCTACAGAATTTTACAAGTACATGATGCCAAATGAGAACGGTATGTAGATGCAACCATATGGCAACATTTTTTGTCATGTCAAATCTGGGTTTTTTATGCAAATAAAGTTTCAGGGAAAAATATGATTTGGGGTATTTGTTGACTCCTTGGTAGTTTGGTATTTCCCATTCAAATAATTTATTGATATTTAATCATAATTAATAAATGTATTAGCTTACAAAATAGCGACTGGGTGCCAGTGTAGTAATGAATAGAATTTCTGTAACTGAACACATTTAGAATCATGAATTTAACACTCTACATCTAACACTATCCTAGCCTGCTTCTGCCTTTGACCTTAAGGGTAAGGATCCAGGACTCTGTCAACTTATCCACGTTGTCTACTTAAATGCTCATGGCAGTTAAAATATAGAATACAATTGCTGAGGCAGGGCACAGCAGGTAAAGGCTCTTGCCTTTCGAACCTGATGGCCTGCATTTGGACCACAAAACCCATCCGCTCCCAACTGTTGCCTTCTTCCTACCATATATGTGCAGCAACACCTAGGCACATGCAACATAAGTGACATCAAGGTAGGTAAGGAAGTATCTCCCTACAGAGCCTGAAATAAATGGAGTGATATAGAAAGAATGCTACCTAAGCAAAAACAAAAACTAGATGTATCAACAGATGCAACGTACTTCCAACAAAACATATGTATCTCAACTAAGGGAATGAAAACACAGGGTACATAGAGGATATGTGCATGACTATATACCTTGCCAGATAAGTGCAAAACTATATATGCCTCACCAGAGGACTACTTACCTCTCACAGTATGTCTTCGCTTGGTATTTCTCACATGGAAAGCATTGTAACCCCAGGAGAAAAACCATATCCTAGTCAATAACAAAAGTGACTGTGTCGTACTGGCATTGGTGCTTAATTATTCAGTTCTCAATTATTTTATTTCCACTGTGGAAATATGTGGTGGGACCTGGCACTTTCTATTATGTCTGGCTCTGTGGTAAGCACTGTGTGTGCTTCCATTCATTGAGACTTCATAGCTGCATCCCGACTGGAAATTATTGCTTGACTAGTGTCTCTGTGGGAATTGGCTACTAATAACTTGCCTATGTCTTTGAAGAGATGTGTAACAGTACATTGGAGATAAGTCTAAGTAATACCAAGTTTTAGGGAAGACAAAGAAAGTGAATTCTCCTGTGTTATACCCTTAGGAAATAGAACACTAATCTTATTTCCATTAGTTCTTTTTGAAAGACTGCTCATAGATGTTTGTCTAAAAGCACTCTATTCTCTAGACTTCCCTTTTTATATTTCTGTGGAGGTCACAGTGCAGACAGTCGACCCAGAACCTGGAAGCCAATTTCTCTGAAGTTTTAAGTCTGACAATGATACACACATAAACTAAAGTTTTTGCTTTCATCAGTTTGATTTATGGGATTTAAACCAACTAACTCTAGAAAAAAATCAACATCCTAAAATGATGCATGTATCTCCATCCTAAACAAGAAAATATAAGTTTATTGTAACCAATCACAAGGAAGAGCTGTGTAGTTCCATTACTGTGCAGGCACTGAGCTGCCAGTGCTGAGGAGGGCTCCTAACCAGCTTGAGCTTGTAATCTCTGGGTTACAGACCCTCTTCTAGTATACACAGTCAATGTTTATCATCTTTCTAACTTGATCTTAGTTTATATTTAACATTTTCTATATACATACCTCTGTTATTTTTAGCCTGAATCCTTGACATTGTCTGATATTCTGTAATATCCACTTAACGGTTCTTATTTTTTCCATTCAATCTCAATATTGACATCTTTTGTGACTACTCTTCGACTTCTCCACTGCTTTATTCAGTATTTAATACAGGTGCTTAATAAATAATTATTGGGTAGATAAATAGGTCAGCACTTTAATCGTAGATGCAGTATTTGGTTCACGAACACTTTTACTTACAAATAAGATATGAAGGAAAATTGTATTATACCATAGTATTAAATAATTTTTACCAGCCTAAATTAGAATAAAGAAGCACCCTAGATGAAAAGAAACCATAGACACTGCAATTTAAAAATTGAATTTATTTCTTTTCTTGGGTATTACTTTCCTCTTCTAGCTTTCAATTATTTTTAAATGCCTACATGGTACATAAAGTTTCTCATACTTCTATTGTGTGAAATAGTTTCATTATATTATCTGTTCTAGTTTTGTTCATTTTCCTATAGGCAGGTTTAAAATGAATCTTTATAAGAACATTATGAACCTTAGAAAAACCAAGTGAAAACCATTTGGATATATATTGACTGGCTAAGATTGAAGCATGCCAGGTTGAATTGGCTTTCTAGTCCTGAAGGAGCAGCTTATCTCCACTATCTGTCTATGTTTCAGCAAGTGCTCAATAAAATGTCCCATGCTGAATATATGGCTATTATGCAAGTGATTACAACACTTACTGCTCTTGTAAAGATCCTAGGTTCACTTCCCAGCTTTCACATGGTGCCTCAAAGCTACCTAGTTCCAGGGGACTTAATGTTGTCTTCTGGTTTCTGCAGGCTCCTGCATTCAGGTAGAACTTTAATTGTATTCAATCACATAATGTACATATGAAATAAAGACTTTCTTTTAAAGATGGAAAGAGATGAGACCATGATGAATGGTTGTTCATGGGTGTTCATGGGTGTTCATGGGTGGTTCGCAATAATGAACTAAAGGATTTGATCTTGTTTGCTACCTTGTTTGTCAATAATTACATAGAAAACATTAACCACTTGAGAATATAATTCACAGATTATACAAAGATGGGAGGAACAGTTGATATAACTGATAACAAAATGAGTGTCTAGATAACACTTGGCAGCCTGGAGGGGAATGTGACTATAATAATAGAAAAAAAAATCTTAAAAAATAAAGCATGCCAGGTTGAATTGGCTTTCTAGTCCTGAAGGAGCAGCTTATCTCCACTATCTGTCTATGTTTCAGCAAGTGCTCAATAAAATGTCCCATGCTGAATATATGGCTATTATATAATTTATTATTTATAATTTTCAAAACATAAAGAAGAACTCATTCATGTTCAGAGAACAGACAGGGCAGGGTAAGAACTATTTTAACAGTAACTGAAGGTGTGGATGGCTGTAAAATAAACATAAAACAGGGCTGGAGAGATAACTCAGTGCCAGGGGTCCTGAGCTTAACTCCAAGCAACCACATGATGACTCACAACCATCTAATGGGCTCTGATGTCCATTTCTGGTATGTCTGATGACAGCTACAGTATATACATATACATAAAATAAATAAATAAAACTTTAAAAGTAAGTAAACATAAAACAATACTGTGACATCATACCTCAGTAGCAAATATCTATTCATCTTTGGGTTTCATAAATGGAAATAATAATACCCCAAATTAATTAATTCATTAATTGATTAATCAAAATTTAAATACATTATAACAATATTATCAAATAGGGTATTAACTGAACTCTATAATTGTTTGGTTCTTTACACCTAGTACTGTGATTGCAATCTAAGCAGCCAAGTAACTCACAAAAAAATACAAATTATTGATGTTCCCCTTGGTTGCCACCAAAGGTTGAAGGTGGACTCTTGTTTTTGAAGACAGCACATACTTATGACAAAAGATCTGGATCTGACCCAAAGCCCTCTCTCCTACAGTATAGGTTCCATGGTTCCAGAAATACTATGCAAACTATCAAGGGACAACAAAAAAAAATTCAAAAAGTCTTACCCATCTGGAACACCTATGAACCATCACAACCACCTAATTACCACCATGACAAGATATGCATAAAGGTACCGTAAGTGGCACTCACATGTTGGTGGCAATCTACAGCCATCTAATCGGACTTAAGTGTCACTTAACAGAAAGGATATCATGCCTGGTACTGGAAACCTAGTCAGCTTCCAGGTGCTAATGATCCTTAGGAGATAATATGCCACCACACATTGCTAGCCTAGAATAATTTCTTTCTACATTCTAATCTCATCCTTACATCCACAGGTAAGTGTAGCTATCACTCCTTGTCAAGGAAGCCTCTCTTTACAGCAATTGAAGACAATCATGAAAAATACAACTGGCCAAAATCAATCAGTTTTCGTGACTCCCTCCCTGATTGATTCTACACCATAACTTCCACATCTTTAGTTCAGGAAATATCATGGAAGAAGGGGTAGAAAGAGTATAAGAGCCCAAATACCAGGAAGTGGGCTGTGAAATTGTCTCTTGTAGCAATGGCTGCATTGCTGGGAATTGAGATAATGGCAATATCAGTGCATATGTTTACATGAAGTGGGAGGAGCTCCATGGGACCCTACAGTAGATAAAGAACTATAGACAACTAGTGCCTGATGGAAGAATCAAACTACAAATTAAAACAAAATAGAATTTAAAATGTTTTAAAGAGCCAAACATTTATTGACGTAGTAGACTATATCCATAAATTACAAATACTATGAAAGTCTACTACCACAATAAAAATCATCTTATGAGGTATGCTGTGAGTGACTCATTTATAGAGTTTTCAAAATGTGAATTACAGGCAAAAGTTTCATAATTGGCAGATGTTCCATTTCAGTCTTTCATCGAACTTGTATTTTTGTATGGAAACTAACCATGGAGGCCTCATGGTTCAGTTTTTTGTTCCTTTTAGCCAACTTTACCTATTTACTCCATATTCCCTGAGCCTGCCAAGATTTGAGTACTTTGTACCTGAATGAAAAAAATAAATGAAGAAGGGGAGTAGATGAAATGTCTAGGTGGTTTAGAGCACTTACTGATCTTGCGAATGACCCAGGTTCAGATTCTTGCATCCACATCTGGGGGTTCACAACCTCTTCTAACTTCAGTTCTAGGTGATCTGGTGTCCTCTTATGAACTCTGTCAGCACATGGTGCTCATACACCTCACATACCTCTGAAACAAAGCATTTAGATATTATGTGATTGGCCCCAGAAACTAAAGTCAGATGGATAGAATAGCACTGTTGCATTATATATTAGAGTAAAATAAATTTTCATGATGACTTGAGAGGTTTCTGTGTTTTGCCCATGACACTACTGAGGCAAAACTAGTTGAGAGTAGTGAACTGTATTTCAGAAGCTGGCGGAATATAAACTTTGGAATATTTGTCCACTTTCTTGTCTGCTGTACTTAGATCATAAATCAGTGCCTGTCGCAGTATAGATGACCATTAAATATACTCTGAGTTTATGACCAACAACTCAAATACATGATGGATTATGGTCTGCTCCATAGCACCATAGTGAAAATTCATTAGCTACACAGGTGGAGACTGATGGGATAAGGTGAATATTGAATTAGTTGTGAGTTAAGGTCACTTCCAACCCAGAAAGGAATTTTTTTAGCAAGTGATATAGAATGTAAATATATTGAGATATATATATATATATATATATATATATATAAAATAAAATTATAAATAGAGAAAAAGTCAAAGTCGTGTGTGTGTGTGTGTGTGTGTGTGTGTGTGTGTACACGATTAAAAATTGAAAAGTAAAACATTGCCAAGTCTTTGTGGTATGGAGATGGACATTGATTCCTGGATCTTAAATTGTTCAAGCTATATTTTTCTCATGATTCGTTTTATCTTTTATTCATACTTCTGTGGTTTTTAACTTTTCAGCTGTGTTGTGCCAACTAAAAAGTAATTAATCATTTCTTTGCAATGAAAAAATATTTTATCCTCTGTTATCTGTAATACGACATAAAATTCTTGTTACCTTGAGGTTTGGAGTGATTTGTTATTCTATCCTTCAAGGAAACCCATGACAACAAATCAAACCGTTGGGAATTGATTTCAATTTCATTGTTTGGGGTAGTAACTGATGTTTGAAAAATCATCTTATGAATAACATAGACAATATTATTTAGAACTCAAAATGTGGCAAAAAAATATAGCTAAGTTTTTAGTTTTTAAGTGCTTATAAAAATTGTATGTACCTTTTATCATGATATTCTAACTCTTTGAATGTTCTAAAAATTAAGAGAGACATTTCCTTACAACCTTGAAGCAAGGAAGAGTCTTAGCCTTGAGTTTGAGTGTCAGGGATGAATGTATTCTAAACAAAGTCCTGAGAAGTGAATTCTAACCGTGAAAAACAATAACATTAATTTCTTGGAGTCTTTCAGATTATTTGTAGCAGATATGAAAATTGATTGGGTTACTCCTTGCTAAATTTTATTTATAAGGGATAAAATATTCTTGTGAGTATCCAGTTTCAGGACCAAGAAGAACAGAAGTGAACAGGCCAGTGATTGCTTATTGGTGCAATTAGACCTGCTTATTAAGTAACATTCTTCCCAAGGCAAACGATGAAGAAACTCCTATACAGAAAGGGTAGCATATGGGCCTAGAATCCCATGTCATCATTTTGATAATGTGTTGAATATGCATAGCCTCTCTCTCTGAGGAATGATTAGCAATTTATAGGTTTGTTTTAATTAGTTTTCAAGACTTCCTCATAGGTCAACATTAATAAAACCTTAGCCCTAGTTTTAGATATAGTCTTTGGTAAAACAGTGTTGTAAGACTTTCATTAAGTGCCTTCTACTTGTTACAAATCCCCCTCCTCGCATAGCACCTTATTTCTCCTCCTTAGAATTAAAGGCAAAAACATCCATAAATCTTATATATGAAAGTGTGGGGAGTTCAGTAGACCCCACAGACTCATTGTCTAGTTTTGACAGCCTAATTCTGCCTCCTCCAGTGTCCCTCCACGCCACCCACGTGTCCCCCCTGTAGGATACAAGTGAAGTCAGCATAATATTTCCTTCATATGAATTTCAGAGTATGTTTAAAGGCAGATTTTAAATTAAATTATTATTAAAATGCTTGTAAATTTATCTCATTTCTTGGTTTCTTAACATCTCTTTTCTCTGCTTTATGAAATAATGTTTGCTTTAAACTAGGTTAACAGGTTGAACCATCTGCATTTTTATTCTCTTTGAGACCATTAAGTTCTCACTTATGTCCTATATCTGGAAATGTTTGGTTGAAAATATCTGGGTCGGTAGTGTGGGTGCCTTGATGGTGCCATTGGCTACCTGGAGACAAAGGAGATTCTTGGAACTCTAAGGGGGGGGGGGGAGTTAAAATCCCAAACCACCATTCCATTTTCCGTGTAGTTCCACGGACTAAGAGATGACAAGTGAAGATGTCTGTGAGATGTTTATCTTAAGCTTTTGATGAAATGAATTTAGTTTAAAAAATGAAAATACCTGTGTCATATATTTTTAGAACTTTTCATTAATAAGACCCTGCTGATTGCTACACGAGCATCTGGCTGAATCTTCTAGTGTTTCTCACTCCAGTAAAAGCTTAATAATTTCTTTTAAAAACGAGAACAACTCATTGTATGTATGCTTTATTGTAATAAAATTGAAAAATAAATATATACGTACATACCTGTACTTAACGTGTACTTCACAGTGATTTGGTATATGTCAACATTATATAATAGTGATAACATTTCCATCTCCACGTGATTGCTTTTCATCGTGTGAATGTGTGTACGCGTACGTGTACACATTTGCATATGCTTGTGTAAACACTTGTGTATTGGTAACTTGGGGACATTTGACACCTCTCTAAGCAAATTTCAAGGAAATAGTTTGGTACAATTAACTAGATTGTATGTTATCCCTATAACTTATTGATCTTAGAAAAAATTTAGTCCTCTTGCATGAGACTTTCCCAGTTTCTTCTCTACTCCCCATCTCAGGCACCACCATTTTGCTACTTGATTCTATAGCTTTAGTTTCCATGTGTAAGCATGACTTTACAGCATTTGGCTATTCTACTTAGCTGAGTGTCCCCCTGGAGCATCAGTGGAAAGATTTGTTTCTCTTTCTTGGCTGCATAACATAGCATTCGTTGTACAGACATACTACACTTTATCTATTTACCTGCATGTGGACCTTAGATCATTTCCATATCATGGTCATTGTGATTAATACTACAGTGATTTCAAAATGTAAGATACTGCCTTCCTTGGAGTTTGTACAAGAGATGAAGGGTTTTTAGTTTTTTCCCGTATCTTCACTGTTTGTCACAGGTATCCTAATATATATGAGGTAATATCCATTAATGTGTAGTTGTCTGCTGTTCAGAGATGGTGAATACTTTCTCATGTATGTACTTGTCATTGGTATGCCCTTTTTAGAGAAGCATTTAGTCTATTACCCGTTTATTTTATTTTATTTCATTTTATTTGTGGCCATATATATAATATACATATATACACATATACATATATATATATATATGTATATAAATATAATTTTAAATATGCATTACTAGCTCAATGGTTGGGAAGTTCCTGAACCTCCCCATGGCTAGCACACACTCTAGTAAGTATAATTTCTTTTGCATTTAAAAATAACATGGGCTGGAGAGATGGCTCAGGGGTTAAGAGCACTGACTGCTCTTCCGAAGGTTCTGAGTTCAAATCCAAGCAACCACATGGTGGCTCACAGCCATCCGTATAGAGATCTAATATCCTCTTCTGGTGTGACTGAAGACAGCTACAGTGTACTTACATATAATAAATAAGTAAATCTTTTTAAAAAATAACATTTTCCAGTGGTACTGGGCATCAAACCTCAGACCTCATGCATGCTAGCACCATGCTCTACCACCTGAGCTCTATGGTCAGTCTGCTAGAACTTTTGGAAAGCAAATGGAGCTACATACCTTGTCTTTGAAATATCCCCAATTTTTCTTTGAATATAGACTACCTAAAATAGAAAAGGAACATCTAATGAATCATTTATTAATTATAGTTGATGCTATGTACCCAATGCTATATCCACTCCTTGTTTGCATTATGTAATTATGACAATCTGGTACAGCGCGAAGGTGGTTCATCTTCAGCACTGGGAAATCTGAGGTCTAAGGCTGAGGAAGATGCTAAGTCAAAGCTTTATTACTCATTTTAAATGATGTTATTGATTGTGCTTTTAAGCTATAGAAAGTTACTTGAATGTTTTGATACTGATAGCCCTATATTGGTTAAGCTGTTTGAAAACAGTTTTGCTATTTCATAGGTAGAAAACATTTTTATTGCATTTATTGTTTCTCTTAGTACAGATGCACTTAGCTTGAGAATAACTCCGATTCCCATGCGATCTTTCAGTTTTGTTGCCTGTGGTTTTAGAGGCACAGCTAATAATTCACCGACAAGACCACGATCATGGAGCTTCTCTCCCTATTTCATTTTCTTTTTGAAGCTTTATGTTTTCAAGTATTTAATTGTTTTATGAGCTCATTTTATACATGACTTGAGATAAGGCTCCCATTTCATTCATCGTCTTGTCATTCAAAGTCTCATTTCACCTGCACATTTGATGGTTGAGACTACTCGTCTATCAAAGAACATTCTTGGAAGATTTGTCAAAATTAGTTGACCCTTTATGCATAGTTTATTTCTGGGATCTCCTCTGTGTTCTGTTAGTCTATATTTCTGTGTCTACTCAACTACTGTACTATTTTTGATGACTGTAGCTTTGAAATTTAGTCTAAGTAAAGAGGTAACATAACTGTAGCTCTGATGGACTATTCATAGTGTCTTGTGGCTCTGTAAAACTTTTAGAGTTTATTCCATTTCTGTGAAATTTGACAACAATTCTATTGAATCTGTAGACAAATCTGGATACTATAGACATTTTAATAATATTAATTGTTCCTATGCACTGCCATATGATTCCTTTCCATGTATTTACTTTTGTAACTTCTCCTATCAATATTTATAGTTTTAAAAGTTCTATCATCTGTCTCAATTCCTTAGTTACATTTATTCCTAAGGGTTTCAATTCATTTTGATGCTATAATAAGTGGAATTTTAAAAAAATTATTTTTGAAAGTCTTTTAGTTTTCAAACTACATGTATACATTCTCAATCAAATGTTCATGTTAATTTTACACCCTGTACTTTACTGAATTTATCATATAAATTAATAGTTATTTAGTGGTGTCCTTAGAGTTTATATGTTATGATTAAGATATAATCATGATACAATGATATGTGTATAAGATCATGTCGCCTACAAACATACTATGTAGCTTTTTTCCTTTTTGGCTCAGAGGGTTTAATTTATTTTCCTTATACTATTGCTCTGGGTAAAACTCTCATAACAGAAACTCAACAGAAATGGTGAAACTAAGTATCAATACTTTGTTCAGATTTTTTAAAAAATTTCAGATTTTAATGGTTGAGTAATGATGTTCACTTTAAGCTTGTCAAAATCAATTTCCATTACATTAAACAATATTTCCTCTATCTTAAAATACTGCATTTTCATCATAAAAGGATGTTTAAATAATTACAGCTGCTGTGGGTTCATGAATGTGATACTCAGGTCATCCTAAAAGACATCTCACTTCTCCTTCCCACCCTCCAGTTTTTACATCCTTTCTGTATCCTTTTGCACTATGATCCCTGGTCCTTTCTGAAGAGGAAATAAATATTCCATTGGGGGCTGAGCACCCAGTCTCTAATTCTCAGCACTTTGGAGAATTATTCAATTCTCCATTGACTTCTGCCTTCCACAAAAAGTCACTTCTCTGACTGAGAGCAACTCTGGTCTATGAATGTACACATAAATGTTTACAAGGCAATTTGAAAGCATGACCTGGCCTTTTAGCAAAATAACAATAGGTGTGGTTACATACACAAGTCCCACAATGAATTAAGCCAGCAAATCCTGGCGTAGATAGAGTAGATGATTTCCAGGCTCCACCCTTCCTGAGAAGCTATTGGCAATAAATAGTCACAGGAGCGTGTGCCAGAATTGTTCTTACTTGAAGATTTAGCTCTTAGTATGTTTCCCATGGTTTGGCTCCAGTAGATGACCCCACACCCATGTATGTACTGGCATCATTAACTGAAACTAGTTGGCTACCCTTGCACCCGATCCCCCAAAACGGGGACCATTAAATTGGGAGGAAGACATGTTAGAAGAGGAAATAAGAAATATTTTGAAGGGATTTGAAGAGGATGTATATGATCATATTTCACTGTATACATATATGAAATTCTTAAAGAAATATGTCTAATTTTGTTACATGCTCTTCTGTGTATGATGAAATAATCACAAATCACATAATTTCCTTTCTTATCATCTTACTATGGCACATAGAATGTACCCTAAAGATCCACATTTGAGTGTAAGCTCCTTCAGACATGAGTGGCCAGGCCTTGGCCCCAGACTACTCTAAGGACTGGCCAGCCCTTTTAGTTGCAGGCAGCCAAGTTCCACCCTACAGAGAAAATCAACCCAAGGTTAAACCGTACAATCTCACCAGTCCCTGAGCTTGCCC
>JADRCC010568303.1:0-17099 GCA_019843855.1 Hylomyscus alleni
ACATGGTCCAGTTTGGTGATTGGGCCTTCCATTGAGGATTTTACATGGCTTCTTGGGTTTTTCATTCCAATATCCTTTCGGTTTAGACTTCCTTAAGCAATTCTGTCTCTGTTGGATTGAGTTCTTCGCCTTGCTCACCTCTTCCTTTGTGTTCTCCCATCTTATAGCCACGTCCCCTTTGAGTTGTTTGAACATACATGCAGCTAGCATGGTCCTTTTTCTAAGTCTTTCTCACTAGGTGCCGTCAGTAATTTGTGGGCACCTAGTTTGCTCTCTTGTTTTTCCACATTTCTCTTTCTGCGCCAAGACTTATGTTACTGTGATTAGTCTGTTACTTGAGGTTTTCTTCCCTTTTCTTGTGTTTTTATTTTTAAAATTCTACTAATCTCTCCCCTTTATTTTGGCAGTATATTTTGCAGGGTGTGGTAGAGGACTAAATGTGTTGAGGTGTATTTTTCCTCTTTGGGGCTGGTATCTGGGGACCAAGGCTGATCTTGAGTTTCACTCTTAGGGTCAGAGGTGCATAGCTGGTATCTGGGGACCAAGACTGATCTTGAGTTGCACTCTGAGGGTCAGAGGTGCATAGCTGGTATCTGCGGACCAAGGTTGATCTTGAGTTTCACTCTGAGGGTCAGAGGTACACAGCTCTCCCTGGGAATTGTGGAACTCAGACACTTATGGAGCTATTGGGAGGTGCAAAGTTTCTTGTGCACCTGTGAGCCTGGTCTTACCCTGGTCCCAGACTGGTCCTTGTAATTCTCCTTTTGAGGCACACTTTAACCGAGCTGTGTTTAGAGTTATTTAGGGTTTTGAGTTCTTTGTGTAGCCCAGGCACTTGTCCTCTGTCAAACCTAAAGCTGGCAAAGATTTTCTCCTATCCTGTGTGGTCCCTCTTCACTTGATTGACAGTTTCCTTTGCAATACAGATTTTCTTTTATAGTTCCAGGGGTTCCACTTGTTAGAAAAATCAATCTTATTTCCTGTGCTGCCATAGTTATTTTTTAGAAAGTCCTTATCTTTGTCTGTAAGTTGAAGTGTGTTTTCCACTTTTCATTCATTATGTTTGTATGTATGTGGGCATGGATGAATGTATAGAGGTCATAGGACAACCTGTAATAATTGTTCTCACTTTCCATTTTTGGGTTCTGGGTATTGAACTCACATCATCAAGCCTGTTTAGCAAGGCACATGTACCCTTTGAGGCATCTTTTATGCCCTGTTCAAAATTTTTATCTGTTTTTTATTCAATTTTTGTTGTTGAATTTTAGGTGCTCTTTACATGTTGCTGTTATAATTTCCCTAAAATTTCCTCTCAAATTTAAACTTTCTTATTTACTTTCTTTTTCAAAATAAGTATGTGTTAGTGTGTATGACGTATGTATGTATGTATGTAAATATTAGCATGAGTATGTATGGATCATGTCAAACCCATGTGTGCATCTTGACCTTCTACCTTACTTGGTTAAAGGTCTTCATTCTGTCGCTTGCTGCTGCCTATGCCAGACTTCCTGACTCAGGTGATTCTGGGGATTTTCCTGTCTCTGCTTGCTGGGTCCTGGATGCATCCTAGGACTCTGACATTTGCCCAGGTGCCCGGGAGTCAAATTACAGTCCTCACCCTTGTATAGCATGGCCTTCACCCAGTAAGGCCATCTCTCCAGCCTTCATTTATTGTCTTAATGACGTCTTTTGACAAACAAGAGCTAAGCATGTTAATTTGCTAGGCTGCCTCAGCAAATCATCTGCTTAGTAATTGAATCCTCACTGCTTTGATGGAGCGATGCCTGAAGTCAAGGTCTTAGCAGAGCGCACTCTGAAAGATCCTCTCTGATCCCTTCCCAGCTCCCAGCTCCCAGCTCCCAGAAGCACCTGGAATGCTTTCACATTTTTGTTGTCTGTCTGTTTGTTTGTTTGTTTTTGTTTTTTTGACATTATCCATTTCTGCCTCTATTTTTTTCATGAATAGGTGTTTTTCATTTTAATGAAATTCAATTTGTCTGTTTTTATATTACAGCTGGTACTTTATGTGCTCCACCAAACAAATGGCTGTTTATGCCAAGTTCTCGAATGTATTCGCTAGAAAAATTCATGGTTCTTATCTTTTATAGTGAAGCCTGTAATACAATTTTACTCATTTTTCTTGTGATGTGAAATGAAATTTAAGATAATTATTGTTCCGTACGGATATTTGATTTTTGAACATGAATTAATTTTAAACATCTTTGCATAATAAAGTTCTCAAGGTGTTTGCATCAAAATCTTTTTGACGGTCTAACGATGCCTTTGTTCCTAGCCCACCGAGCTTTCCCAACAATGCCCTAATGCATAAATAAACTGTAAAAACAAGTCTTACACACCCTTCAGGTGATCAGCTCCCCACTTCCCCCTCCCTCCTTCTCTCCCTCTTCCCTCCCCAGGGATGCTCTGGTAATTGCAGCCCCTTTGCAGTCCACTAAATTTTGTTACCTTGGTCTAGGTAGCTCTGAACATTGCCTTTTCTGGATAGGAGATCTGGGAGATAATCACTGTTCCGCTCAGTCTTGGCTTTAGAGCTGGATGGTCAGTTGGGAATGGCCACACTTTCGGTGTCTGATGACAAAGTCTTTCTGGAATTTTCTGATGTGGATGTTTTGTGGCGTGGGTGCTTTACTTTCAACAGTTACAATCTTAAGTCGCTCAGAACTGTGTGACTGATCCCTGGAATTTTCCTGTTCAACTCAAAGTGCCCATAGCAGTGACTCTCAACCTGTGGGTTGTGACCCCTCTCGGGGGAGTCAAACGACCCTTTCCAGGTATTTACATTGCAGTTCATAACAGTGGCAAAATTACAGTTATGAAGTAACAATGAAAATAATTTCATGGTTAGGGGTCAACACAGCATGGGGCACTGTATGAAAGGGTCCCAGCACTAAGCACATTGAAAACTTCTGTCCTCGAGGCTGCTCACTGCCAATCAAATGGCCTTACTCTGTCCACACACACAGTGTGGTCATTAGCTGAACTTGGAACTCTGGAGATCTCTAAGTGTCTGCTCCTGCAATTCTCCCTCCTGTCTGGCCTGCAAAGCCTTCTGCTCATGCCCTGCCCTGTGCCTAGGCAGAAAGCCAGGCTTCTTTTAAGATTCAGGCATGTGCTCTCTAAAAATAGTTGCTTTCCATATTTTGCATAGTAGTATAGTTTTATAGAGTGGGGGGGAAGTCTGATAGCCACTGTTGCATTACAGCCGAGACAGGAAGTCTGGACTACCCTGTTAAGGAAAGAAAAATGCAGATAGTATTTCAATTCATATTCTTGAAGGCCAGTGGTATTAAAGATGTGATTCTAGAATCTAGTGACAGAGTCTATGGTAGAGAAGTGTTGAGTGTGGAAAAGAGTACGGGGAGCACTCAGAGACCACTGGGAGCACTTATGCTCAGTAACCAGGGGAGGGCAGCAATTTTAAAATGTCGTACTATGCAGCCTGCCAATTTCCATCCGTTCCCACCAACTGTGCTCACAGTGCATAGATTTCTGAGCCAATGCCCAGCACACAAGTGCGATTTGCTCTGTTGAGCCTTTAAACTGTTGAAATTTAATAAAATTATAATGGCTTTCCCCAGCTTGTCACTATGCCACATTAGTTTTGGAATTAAAAAAAAAATCAGGGTGGAGCTCTGCTTGCTGGGCCATTTTGTGAGACACTTCTTAGTTCCTTGAATTTGGGCCACAGAAAAGTGCAACTTCAGCATATCAAAGTAGACTGTTCCTTCTGCACTTTACCTGTTCTTACATTGGAAGCGCAGCCCAGGAAACGAGTGGCTACGTACCTCGTGCTATTTTCACTTAATCATAGTGTATTTTATTTTAAGTTAGAGCTTTGTTCAGAAATACGTGAAGTTCTTCAGAAAATGCCTATGCTTCATTGCTCATTTAAGAATTATTCAGCATTTTATTACACCAGTTGGGAAAGCAAGGAAGTATAAGATAGTTTAAGAGCAATAGATATGCATGTTGTAGCTTGGATTTCAAGTTTGAATTTTTGCTTTCCAGTTCACTACTCTAGAAAGAGCCAGTGCGTGAACTGTTGGAGTATATATTGCAAACATTTTTTAAATAGTATCTGCCTAGGTGTCCCAGGAGAGTCTCGAACTCACAATCATGTTGTCTTAGCCTCCTGAATATTGGGATTATAAATTTGAGTACCTTTGAAAGAAATTTGCTGACTCTCATTATATATCTAAATTACTCATATTATATTGTTTCTGAAATTTACTTAAACACACTGCAGTTTTCTGGAATAATAACACTTGCACTACTTTTAAACAGAAGTAGGCTTATAGTTGAAATAAAAATCTTTTAATACAAATAAAAACTTAGTTCCACTGGATAGTTACTGTTACTGTTGAAAACCCCAATTTCCCCTTATTACCTCCATGTACCTACAGTATCTACCATGGACGCACACTGCCATGCCACCTCCTTTTTTGTGGGACTCAGTTCTAACCCCACTTTGAAGTAAATATGGTAAAGTGTTCTCACTGTATTCATGTAGTAACTTCCATATCTGGAGCAAGCTATAGTTTTTTGTATCATTTACATTGGATGCTTTTGCATGTTCTAAGTCAATTAAATAGTTTGCAAACTTACAGACATGAATGCAAAGGCAGTAACCAAATTGTATGACAGTCCGGTTTCCAAAATGTTCTAAAGTTCATTAATACTAGATTTTTAAAAGTTACAATCACAACGAATCATAGAATAATAACAGTTCTTGTAGGTAGGCTGCAGGCTTCAGACTCTCGGGAAAACATCAATGTGTGAGGAGTTTTACAACCTAGTGAGTGGATTTGAAGACAGACAAGGATTTGAATCGAAGTAGAAATGGAAAGGGGGGGGGGAGGTGACTAAACAGATTTTATTCACCTTTTGTTTCTTCATTTTGTATATCTATCATTGGGAGGTGGCCTATGGTGACTAAAAGTGTAATTTTGGCCACTTGACATTGTCTCATGGAATTGTTGAATGGAAATGAAAAAAAATTCCAAAAAAAACCCCAAACAAACAGCTAACAGATGTACAATATTTACAAAGAGATGGAGTTTGGTTACTTGGAAGCTTGCATGTGACCGGGGGCTGGTGAGGGGGAAGTGGTCTGGGATGAGGCTTACAGGACTGTTAGAATTAGACTCCATCAAGTCAGAAAGTCCAACTTCATCTGAAGCCTATGTCCTTTCAGTGTGCGACACTGGTCACAGAAATACCTGGAAAACCCTGGCTTAAACAGTGTCCCAAAGCCCATCTTACAGAAGAGCTGTGTTTCTAGATGGAGCCCGGTACTCTTACTGGTGTGTATCTTAGAGCTTCTGTTGCTTCAAGAAAACACCATGATCAAAGTAACCTGGGAAGGAAAGGGTTTATTTGGCTCACACTTTCACAGCATTGTTCATCGTCAGAGAAAGTTAGGACAGGAACTCAAACAGGAAGAAACCTGGAGGCAGGAGCTGATGCAAGAAGCCATGAAGGGGTGCTGCTTACTGGCTTGCTCCGCATGGCTTGCTCATCCTGCTCTCTTATAGAATGCAGGACCACCATCCTAGGCATGGCACCACCCACATTGGGCTTCACCTTCCCCATCAGTCACTAATTAAGAAAATTTCCTACAGGCTCAGCTACAGTCTAATCCCACGAAGGCATTTTCTCAATTGAGGTTCCCTCCTCTCTGATGACTCTAGCCTGTGTCAAGTTGACCTAAAACCAGCCAGGACAGCATGACAAGAAGACTTAATTTCTTTTTCAGTAGTGTCATTATGAAAACCTTTTACAGCCTTGGGGACAATCTAGTGGGAACAGTAGTTGTCTGTGATAAACTATCCTAACAAAAGCAGCTTAAGAGAGAAAGGGGTTATTCCAGCACACAGTTCTAGGCTCAATCTAATGACAGGGAAGCCAAGGCAGCAGGAGCTGAAGGCAGCTGGCCACATAACATCACGCCAAGTCACGTCACATCATATTGCACCATTTTACGTCACTCCACGCCACATCACGTCATGTCACATTATGTCACATCGCCAGGAATAAGCAGAGATCAGTGAGTGCACACCTGTGCCCACCTTGCTTCCTCTGTCTTATACCATCCAGGATACCATAGTCCCACCACAATCCTGACGAGTCTTACCACCTCATTGAACACAGTCTACATGATCCGTCACAGTTGTGTCCAGGCACCCAGATTCTAGGTTCTGTCAAATGGACAATTAATATTGAACAACACCTTTGTAAAAGAATGTTTTTTGTTTGTCTATAGTTCCGAAATTGTAAATAGTGTGGAAGCATGCAGGGAGCCTCATTTCTCCTTGAATGAACCTGAGGCTTTAACTTTCCTTGAAATATTTGTTTAGAGCTGACCCAGGTCACTAAAGACAAATGCAAATACTCTGTAGCATCACACTTAATACAGTGATGGAGAGTATTTCTCCACAGATGGTCTAGCAAATAATTTTGTTTTTTTTACAAAGATCACACTGAGAGCAGGAAATGATCTAATACGAATTCATCACTTGGCATGTGGGGAGGTGTGGGAGAGCCCAGAATTAAACCCTCATCACACTTGGAATTGCTATCTTGCAGCCGTCATTTCCTCCTCCATCTCAGATGGTGAGGCGCTGCCACAGACTGGCAAAAGAAAGCCCCATAGATTGACAGAGTCCCACTCAGTTGACAAACTGGACACAGTGGTGGCTGCTCCACCCTGATATGGCAGGCCAATGTGGCTTCTCCTACACTCTGTCATTTCCCTGTCCCTTAAAAGGTATTCTGAAAACGTAAGTCTCTCGGCTCTGCTGAAAATGCCGTCCGTCCACATGTCCTATTACCTGATGCCTGGACTTGGCTATTTATTTACATTCTTACTGTTTATCATACCAATTTGAATACAGATCATCAAAATGTGAATGTGTGTTCTGGCATGTGGATATGTATAATGCAGTAACTGAGAACTCTCCACTATCCAAGTGTTGCTTGAAGTGGTTTATATACATATAGCCATGCCAGAGGCTTCATGTTCTATTATTATTTCTAATTTACAGTTTATAGTGAAAGCAACCAAGTTTTGGAGATGTTCAGTTATTTAAGCTAGACAATGACAGGACTGGCCTAGCTATTCAGGACGCTCCAACCCTCATGTGTGCACATGCCTTTCATCGTAGGGTACCTGTAGCAAGCTATAATGCACTGTATATGCATTTTACAGAGCTACAAGGAAGGGTTTTGAATGCTTTCCCCATAAAGAAATGCTCATTTTTAGTAGACAGATATGTTTAGCCCAATTTGAACACTATAAAAAATTAAACATTTAAATGACACTTCATAAATATAACCAAATTTTAAGTATCAGTTAAAATAAAAAAATAGGTGCTTACTTGGATTTCGGCTGTAAAGGACTTTTCCTTACCTATGTAACCTGAGTAATTCCTACCTGCGTATTTACAAAATCATTTACAAATTTAAATTACATCTTAAAATTAATGAAGTGACTAATTTGTGTGTATAGGTGTGGATGGCAGAGAACAATCTGTAGGACTTGGTTTACCAAGTACGGGCTCCAACTCATTGTCAGGATGGTGGTAAGAGCTCTTATCACGGAACCATCTCTCTGGCATAAAATACATTTGTACAGTTTTTATACATGAGCAGTAACTAATTTCTCTCGACATACTCACAATGTAACTGAGCTCCCTGATCTGTCAAGGCTGTTTTTTTCTGATGTTATTTCAGCCATCCGTTTGGAATATTGGGGAACATCATCATAAAAATTCTGGTACCACAATTCCTAGGGTGTTATCACCTCTAGAAGTGATAATTCTGTGCTTCATCGTCTAAATACTGAAAAAGTCCAAGGATTTGAAATGAGATCCCTTGGACATCAGTTTTCAGAGACATTTAAAATGCTAGAGAGGTGTGCTAGTGCCACTGGCCTGGCATCCCACATTTTCAGGAGGCTCAACCATGAGGCTCCCAAGTTTAGGGCCAACCCGGACAACTTAATGATAACCTCAAAATAAAAAAGTAAATAAGGCTAGGCTTATAACTCAGTGGCACAGGGATTGCTTAGTGTGCACAAGGCTTACAATATCACACATATGACAGAGTTGACAGAGTGACAGTGATGGCGTGGACTCACATTGTCAGTGCAGCAGGCAGGCTCCCCAGCAACACGTGGAGCAGCCCCCTGGCAGGTTTTGCAGGTGCTATTTGCTCTTTAACCTCATAACTTTGGGATGCTGTTCTTCAATGATTTCTGTCTCTTCTTCAAGAAAACTTGGGAGTATTATAATAATTGCATAATGAAAGTCTTTGATGCTATACAGAAACCAGAGCTGACATAATACAGACTTTCTTTGTTGTTTCATAAGGAACAATAACTACTATTACCAAAAATGGGACAGTGGCATAGGACCTCAACAAGCGGGAAGTTAAGAACTGCAAAACTATTTGGAAATGTAATTGACAGACTTGAATGTTGGCATGTTTGGTTTATTATTTTATTGGGTTCTTAAATCTCCATCTCTCTTCCAACCCTTATTCCACCCTAATCCCTCCTACCCCCAACACTAGGTAGGAGAGAAAGAAGGTTAGAGAGAAAAAGGGGAGTAAATCTCTTTCAGCCAACAAAATAGACGACTTCTTGCTGATTCGGGATGTTGGGTTCCTTGGGGCAAGTCCGATCTTCATAGTCAGGTTATCTCCAACTTTTTCTTTTCCTCTCTCCTCTTTACTCATGATCACTTGACAAGCAGCAGCAGCAGCAGTCCAGAGCAGTGGCAGAGCAGCAGCTCCCCTGCTCGTCTTCAGAGTGTCTCCCACCCCTCTTGGGGCTCTGGCACTTCTCCCCTCTTCAGAGTACCCCAGAATTCAAAATATAAACTAACTGCAGCTGTCAAAATTCACACCCCGCCTCAAGCATAAGGCAATCATATTTAACAGCTGTGGACAAACTGAAGCAGCCCCTATACCCCAAACCTGGGACTAAAACAAAAACACATGCACTGTGATGGCTTATATATGCTTGGCCCAGGGTGTGGCACTATTAGAAGGTGTGGACGTGGGCTTTAAGACCCTCACCCTAGCTTCTTAGAAGCCAGTCTTCTAGCAGCCTTCAGATAAGATGAAGATATAGAACTCTCAGCTCCTCCAGCCCCATGACTGCCTGGATGCTGCCATGTTTCTGCCTTGATGATAATAGACTAAACCCCTGAATCAATAAGCCAGCCCCATTAAATGTCATCTTTATAAGAGTTGCCTTGGTCATGGTGTCTGTTCTCAGCAGTAAAATCATAACTAAGACATGCACGTAGCATTAAATGTTTTTTTTTTAAAGGAACCAAAATTCTCACCACACTTGAACCGACTTTCACTTTGTTTTGTTTTAATAAAGGGAAATTTAAATTATTGTTCTACAGACTTTGACTTCAGAGGCAGCCATCTCCATACTCAGCTGCACTGACCCCTAGACAAGATGATGCCATACGTTCTCAGCATGCTAGCTCAGTTCCTAGCTCGCAGTCGGCCTGTAGGAAATTCTGTGTCATGTGTTCATCTGGCAGCCATGAAGTCATAACTAAGTTCAGAGTCCGGAGCGCACTCTTAAGGCTCGTGCTCTGGCGAGCTCCGGCAGAGCTTCTCAAAATGCAGCAATTGTACCCCAGGGAACACATGGCAGGTCCTGGAGATGTTTGAGATTTTCATCATTAGGGATGCCGTCCTACCTGTGGTTAAGGAGCCAATAATGTCCACAGTAGGAAGCAGAGCCTCCCACACCAAAGAACTTCGTGCTCCAAGATGCCAGCAAACCTGAGGTCGAGGGTTCCTGTCAACTGTACAGAACCTTCATGTCTCCGTAAAGCAAGATGCTGGTAATTCTTGCTCAGCTGACATAGAAAGAGTTAAAAACCCTCCCCATGGTGAACATTCAGTTAATGGTAACCTTTGGTATTCCTTCAGCAACTCTATGCAGAGCCCTTATGTGTGTTTAACATAATCCTAGATGCCATGTATCCAGTGGGGGTAGAGTGTGACAGGATTTGTGGCCATCAGCTCTCCTGCATTTCACATTCTGCCCCTCTCAATGTGGTCTGTCTTCTTTACCTCCTTTTGAAAATGTTTGTTCCAGGGTGGTGGTGGCGCACTCCTTTAATCCCAGCACTTGGGAGGCAGAGACAGGTGGATTTCTGAGTTTGAGGTCAGCCTGGTCTACAGAGTGAGTTCCAGGACAGCCAGGGCTATACAGAGAAACCATGTCTTGAAAAACCAAAAAAGCAAAAAAAAAAAAAAAAAAAAAAAAAAGTTTGTTCCAGACCTGGCAGAATACAGTCAGATTTTCAGTTCAGAACAATAGTCACTCCTGCTTCTCAACACACGTGCCTCAGCTGCAGCACCCACAGCCTCTCCCTCTCAAACATACACAAGCACCACTGGTATCTCCAAGCTGCTCTGCATTTGGGGGAGGCCTCTTGCATATCTGTGGTAGTACCTGGGTGGGATTGCCATCTTTGCCCCCGATTTTGCTCTTGTGCTCCACCGCCATGGATACCCTAGTTTTTCTTCATCAGTTCCTGGACTTCTGAGTCTTCTGTACTCTCTCTCTTCATGTAAATCTGATGGGAGAATGTCAGGTTGTGCCTCTTGCTCTGAGAACTGAATGCAGCCCGGGGCAGGAGTGGTTCCCCTCCCAAGGGTGCTTTGTAGAGGGGAGGCATTCTGATGGTCTTAAGTGAGCAGGTTTATTATGTTTTCCCCTAAAGGCTAAGCTGTGTTTGGTGGACTGTGTCAGCAGGCCTAGGCTTGGGTATGGCTTCCTATGCCATCTACCTCCGGTCCCTAAGCCACTGTGGCCGGGTCAGGGAACACAGAGGATCCGCTCCCTTGTCTTAGAACTGATTGTAATTCTCTCTGTTACTGATGTCTGGTTTCCTAAGAAAAGCCCTGCTGTGCCACATGCCAACTGAGTCAGAGCGACTCCTTATGTTCTATTCTGTTTGCCCAGTCCACGTGACTGAGTTTCTGCTTTAATTTCCTCTCAACCCCGCAGCTCCCTATGTAACACAGAGTCTCTGGCAAGGCTGCTGTCAGAACTGTGTTCTAGTCCTAACCACCTGTCTAGACTCCTGCCACTCCCCCACCCCTCCCTCCCACATCGCATATGCTCAAGCAATCTGAAGTGCTATAGGTCCTTGAACACGCCGCCATCTTTCTTTGTACCTCCGTGCTTCACATACACTGCTTCTTCTGCCTGGATTTCCCAACTGCTGTAAGCTTGAATTCACCTTCACATCCATGATTGTTATATATGGAACTGCCCCTTCAGAACTTAGTTGGCAGCTCAACCTTGAACCCTCTCCTGCCACATCCTGGCATCTTTATGTCTTTCTTGCCTGTAAAGGTGCCAAGCACTTCTGAGTTCATAGTACTACATTCATGAAACCAGAACATTCTGGATTCAGATCCACTGCAGCACGGTATAGCGGATTGACTCTTCTGAGGGCCTGAAACTAATGTTGCAGGAAGTAAGAATGCAGACCAGGCTTCAACTAATGAGGTCTTCAAATACAGCCACATTTTAAAATTGTCGGTTGGCCATAGCAGAAGCTGTGTTTATAAGAAAGTATGTGAATAGACCTCAGTGCACGTATTCAGTCAGAATGAAAACAAGAACAAAGTCTGTGTCTAGTCTCCAGAGTGAATGAGAGACCACATAGATAACAGAGGGAGGGCATGGGAGTCAGGGAAGGTGTGAATCAATCATTGGGTGTTAAGATGAATATTGATATCTGAGTCTTTCAATCACATTATCTGTGCAATTAGCAGCAAGGTAGCGCTGCCCATTTAATCTTCAGAATACTGACCGCGAAATGACTGCGCATATGCAGAACGTGAACTGAGGAAGAAGTCTATGACGGTACGGGCCTCAGATCTGAAACGTTAGGGTGGCAGGAAGCAGCATGGTTTAAACTCTGCTCAGATATTAGCGTTTCAAAAGAATTTTAAGTCCTAACAACTTTTCTGGCCTGGACTAATGAGATAGGTGAGCCCAGTAATTAGTATGGGTTGTGCCTCCCAGGACTTCTCCACAAACCTTTGTGCAGGATAAATTACGTTTGCCTGTGAGATTGCAGGTATTGCCTGGAGCTGTGCGGTGTGTCCACAGCTGTTAGCCTTGCTTCAGTGATGAATTGGGGGGGGGGTGTTGACTTATTCTTATGTATTGAAGACAGGCACACTGTTTTATCAGCTAAACCTTGGAAAGAAATATTAATTTAAATCCATTCAACAAGTATTTATTGGATCTTTTCTTCTGTCCTGGGTTATAAGCACTGGTATTTATCATGGTAGGAGGGAGGTAGTGTATATAGTTCTCACCCTCAAGAAGATTAAAACCAGTCTTTCTGAGGATGTAAAACTGGCATGTAAAGTAACGCAACATGAAGTAGAAATATACTTCACAACACAGAGCCTCACTGAGAAACAGTGGCAACACACAGTAACCTGTCACACACCGAGGGAGGAAAGGTGCCAAGAGCGTGGCATATCAGAGTCTAAATGCCAATTGCAGTACTATTCTAAGCTCACTGCAATGCCCTGTCCTCCTTTTCTGTTTAAAGAACATAACATGTAACAAAGGTATTTCTTATATAGACTACTGTGCAGAACCTGGAGCTTTTTGCCCAAGTATTTTTTTTTTGTTGTTGTTTGTTTTGTTTTGTTTTTCAAGACACGGTTTCTCTGTGTGGCCATGGCTGTCCTGGAACTAACTCTGTAGACCAGGCTGGCCTTGAACTCAGAAATCTGCCTGCCTCTGCTTCCCAACTGCTGGCATTAAAGGCGTGCACCACTACTGCCTGGCTTGCCCAAGTTTTAAAACTCAAATCATAGCACGAAGAGAGAAGGGCAGACAAGCAGTGGTGTGTATTAACTGAATGTTCTGAACAGTCTGGGCAGGTCAGCTCACAACTGTCCCTTCACTGGCAGAGCCATTGAGAAGACACAGCTCAGAGCTCTGGGTTCTAGAAGATGAGTTAGGAGTCATCTCCTCTTCTGGAAACTTATCGTGTCTCTGTTGCCTGAGTCCTCCATTCTGCCAGGCATCCCACTTGGGGCCAGTGAGAAAGCACAGAATCAAGAGCACAGACTCTGAAAGCAGGTGAGAATGTGACAGCAAGCTTGTTTACTAAATCTCAAGGAGCACCCTTTATACCCTCTCCCCACGTCCCATTGGGCCCTAGCAAGCATGTCCTTCATGTGGCTGTTCCCTATTGGCTGTCATTGTCTGCATCACCAGTGTCTAGGCTCTCAGGCGGGCTTCAGTTTGGCCCTTGTGTTGAGGAAGCTGGCTCTGTGACTGACCAGCCTAACGTGGCTGTTTACCAACATTTATGTGTACTGACCACTTAAGAGTGCAGTTTTCTGCTCGCTTTCTTTTAGAAACATGCTTATCTTTCAGATGACCAAGTTCTGTTAGTTCATTTAGGTTCTCTGTGCAATCTCACCCAATCTCTAGGTTCTTGTGTGTGTGTGTGTGTGTGTTGGTAAGACATTCTTGTAAATTTTTGTATGTACCAAAAGTTATGTTGTAAGGGTTCTCCAGTTTGAACAGAGCTGGCAGAAAGAATAAGTTAAAGAGAGTTAGGATTTATTAGACTGACTTTCAAAGTAGGGTCATAGTCCAATAATGTTTATCTCACACCAGAGAGGCTGAGAACCTAACATATGCTCAGTCTGTGGTCTATGTACTTCAGCAGTAAGACTCTTGCCTGGATGGCCTGAGAGATTCCAAACCATGTTGGAAACCTTGTTCTAATCATAGTGAAGGGATCATTACCACCATCAGCAGCAGGAGCAGGAGCAGCAGCAACAGGGTAGAGCCTGGCATATCTGTGGGGGCATTTTCTTGATTAATGACCAGTGTGGGAGGGCCGGCTCCTTATGGGTAGTTAGATTCCTGTGTTGGTTGTCCTCAGTTGTGTCAGAAAGCAGACTGAGCAAGTTATGGAGAGCAAGCCACTAAGCAAGTATCCTCCGTGGTTCCAGCCTCAGTTCCTGCTTGGGCCCCTCAACTCTCTGAGTGTGTAAGTGAAGTAAGCCCCTTTCTTCCCAATTTGTTTTTCTTATTAGTGCCACAGCCAAGTCTAAAATCCAGCCCAATGCAGACAGCCACTCACTGGAGCTCTCTTCTGAGGCCACTCTAGATTGTGGCAGGTTGGCAGAGTTAACAATAATACTTTGTCCATTGTTAACGTGATCCATGAAAACATCACTCGGAAATCATAACCTTTTACCCCCTGTCCCTAAGGTCTCACTTTATTTTACAATGTAAAGCAGAATCTGACATTGAAATTCCCAAAGTCTTTAAAAGTTTAAACTATCTTAAAAGTAAGCTCTTATAAATCATGTCGCTTCAACACCTTCTTGCATGATTTGTATTTTTCTTCTGAAAGGATAGGACAGGATCATGACAAAGAAACCTTCCAACGCAATTCCAGCAGGGCAAATAACGGGTTTTGCAGCGCCAGAACCCAGCATCTGGAACATGGAATATAACCTTCCAATCTCCAAAGGGTTTAGGGCATCACAGTAGCATTTGGAATATGGAATATAAGCTTGCGGTTCTCAGAGGGTTCTGGCTGTCACAGTAGTCAGCATCTGGGGCTTGGAATACAGTATTCTAGGCTCCAAAGGGTTTTGGGGATCAAAGTCCCTTGAGGAATACTTAAGTCTTTTAATGTCCTATAACTTAGGAATGATGACAGATTTGTAACACATGTAACTGATATTATCTCAGTTGGTGTTACATCACACAATAAAGTAATATAAGAAAGAAAACAGAAATATGTGCTTGGTGTATGTATAAATAAATACATTCTTAAGAAAATAGGACATAAACACTAATGTCCACTACAATCCTTGTTGCTGTAAACAGTCATGTGACCGTAATTGGTATTTATAAATTTCCCTACTTCCCATTCTGTATCTCCTCCACCCTCCACAAACACTTTAGTGGGTCTCAGCTTTTTACCCTAAGGGGTGACCCATACCATCATTCTTGAAGGGCCTGGGCCACTTATCATACTGACTGGATTGGATGTGAGGACACAACACCACTAAACACCTTAAAGGACCTCCTGCACACCAGACTGGCCAGGCAGTTGTTTCCACCTGGTCTGGATTAGTCACACATCCTAACACTTCTTACTTCTTACTTAGTCTGTTGTCTTAAAGCTATCAGTAGCCAAAATGGCCAGAAAGAAGTCTTACCTTCCATTGGATGGAGTGTTTGTTGTATCTCCTGGGAGAAGCATTTCTTCTTCTGAACCCAAAACTTCTAGGTCAGTAGAGTACAAGATCATGGGAATAGAAAGCAGAAAAAAATCCTAGTGGGTAAACTGCTGTTAATGGTGAACTCCACTATTCACATTTTAATCCTTTCATTCCTGGGATCATGAACCCAGGATACAGAAGAACAATATCCTAAAGTGGATACTGGTTAAAAACACACACAGCCTTGTGGAAAATACACCCTTTCTGCTGAAATAAGTTTTGATGAGCATTTACAGGAGACACAAGTATCTTCACATCTTTTGCCTATTAGGAGTGATCTATCCACATAACTTTATCCAAACATATTCATTACCAATTTTCCAATCATGCTCCTTTTTAGACTCTAACAATCCGGTGAAACTAGTAGATTGACCTCATGAGTCAATATATAATCACATAGTGGTCCACTTCTCCTTTCAGGAAATATGCATGAAGATGTATACTTCCAAAAATTCTATCCACTGTGAAGATTACTTTCCTCCAATGTCCTTCATAGTTGTCCTACAAAGACATGTGTAAATGTCTTCTTTTCGTGCCTGCAGAGTGTGCAAAACCATCAGGAACCCAGGCCTCTGCCTTCTCCTCCCCAGTCAGTTGATTTTAGGGTATGCTCCATGAGGCCCAATTAATCAAACACCAACTCACGACCCCCACTAAGCTTCCTCTTTTTTTTTTTTTTTGACTCCATGGTTGTACTTCTGTTGGCAGATGTTTCTTGGTCCCTGAATCGCCAGCTTTCTTGGGTCTCCATTTCAACCAAAGCTTTACTTTGACAGCTTCAAGCAGTGGCTGCTCCGGACCTCTTCAAAGAATCCAGCACATTGCTACCCTTATCGTTTCTTTTCAACCTCGGCACAAGATTCCATGATCCTTCCAATCTTGTAAATTCATACCCACAAAACCTGTACTGTGTGCATAGTGACGTCAGTGTTTGGTAGGAACTTGCTGTGTAGCCAGACTGGATCACAGCTGCATAATAAGGTTCTGTGTTTCTTTAAGTGATGTCAGTGTTTGATAGGAACTTGCTGTGTAGCCAGACTTCCACTGGGTCACAGCTGCATAATAAGGTTCTGTGTTTCTTTAAGGCAGACTGTGGGAAAATGTCTCCCCAGGTGCCATGTTGGAGCAAGGAGACCTGTCTTAGTTGGGTTTTACAGCTGTGAAGAGATATCCTGACCAAGATAACTCTTACAAAGGACGACATTTAGTTGGGGCTGGCTTACAGTGTAGGAAGTTTAGTCCATTGTCATCATGGAGGGAAGCATAGTGACACACAGGCAGACATGGTGCTGGAGAAGGAGCTGAGAGTTCCTCGATCTGCAGGCAGGAAGAGGAGACTGTGACCCACACTAGGCATAGCTTGGGCATGTGAGACCTAAAACCCTGCCTCTCAGTGACACACTTCCTCTGACAAGGCCACACCTACTCCAATAAGACCACACCTCCTAATAGTGCTGCTCCCAAAGGACCAAGCATTGCAACACGTGAGTCTATGGGGGCCATTCCTATCCAAACCACCACTAGACCCTTCCATGGAATTCTCAGTTTATGCTTCCTCCAATCAAATAAATTATCATTTTTATAAATTATGGCCTCTGATAGGGAGGGTCTTGTCCTCATATTATCTTTTGTATTCTCTATTTCAGAGTAGGAGGCTTTCCTTTAAAGGTGCCATAATCTCTTTAGTAATCACACCTGCTTTTGAACTGCCTTGTCAGTTCAAATAATTAATAATCTCTCTCATAGTCATA
>JADRCC010568304.1:0-11339 GCA_019843855.1 Hylomyscus alleni
CATGTCTGCTCCAGGGCTTGTCTCCTGGAAACACCACTGTCCTTGAAGGGAGAAAACCCTCTGCTTCTACCCATCAGATGTCACTTCCAAAGACGACATGCAAAGACAAACTCCCATTCTTCTGCCCTCCATGTGAATTATAAAACACCCTGTGGACGGAGTCTACGAAACATGGAGGAAGTTTTCCATTACCTGCTTGAAACAAAGTGTAACTTTTTATTCACAGACTACTTCTCCTTCAATACTTATGTCCAGTTGACTCGAAACCACCCAAAGCAAAATGAAGTTGTTTTTGATATGGATATTAGTAATGGAGTGGAATCAGTGTCAATTTCTTTCTGTAATGAAATTGACAACAGTAAACTTCCACAGTTTAAGTACAGAAAGACAGTATGGCCCCGAGTGTATCATCTGAACATCTCCAGCATGTTTTCTGACTCATGTGACTGTTCTGAGGGCTGCATAGACATGTGAGTAGAGAAACTTGGCGTCTCAAGCAATCTTCTGAATGTAGACTCATTTGTCTAGTCCTACTGTGTTCCAGTTTGCCATTCTGGCTGTCTAAAACCAGTGCACAAATTGTCTAAAATAGATGAAAAAAGAGACCCTATTTCATAACTGCTCAAAATGGGAATTTGCAATTTATTTTTTCTAAGGATAAATAAATGTACTGCCATAGTTATAATAGCAACTGCAGCGCCATTGATGAGTGCTATATATTCCCAAACACTTTAAATACGTGCTCTTCCTCATGACAAAGTCCTATGTCAGGTAGCATATTTCTGTCATACAAGTAAAGAGGTTAGTCTCAGAAAAAACTCAAGAGAAAGCACAGAGCAGCTAAACTGAGAGGCAGTATTTGAGCCTTTGTTCCTAATTTCTCTGTTATTTGTCATATTTTACTTTTACAAATTATTTTGTTATATTTTAAGTTTACAAATTAAGTGTCATTCTTGGCTGACTTTTGGGAATGTAAGTGTGTTCACAACTACTGTTCTTTAACCACAGTGTTGACATTCCATCAAGACTATGAAAACATGCTTCGATACATCAAGACCTTGAGAAACATTTTCTTTTAAAGATGTGTAATACATATGTATTCATAGGTTTACAGATAATTGGGTAGATTTGTGTTATATGCAAATTTAGCTCTTTATATTAAACAAAAGAAAAGGGGAAATTATTTTAAAATAGTTATTCCCTCATCTTAGAGATATAGTCAAGGACCCTTGAATGCTTAAAATCTTGTATTAGTACCAAAGCCTGTCTGTTGGTGTTTTCCCCACATACTCTAAAGCATTGTAGGTCTGACGCTTGGTCTGTTAATAGATGTGGCTGTTCAGTGACTGATGGCTGGTGAGCAGTGGGATCTCCTTTCTCAGTAAGATAGTAGAGACTGTCTATACTGCGGCAGTTTCTTCCTTCCCAGTGGTCAACTATAGTCCAAAAACATTGGGCTGGAGAGGTGTTTTAGAGGTTAAGAGCACTAGCTGCTCGTCCAGAGGACTCAGGTTCAGTGCCCAGCACCTACATGGTAATTCACATCCAGTACCAAGGGAACTGCTGCCCTCCTTAGACAACAACTATGAGACATGCAAGTGGTGCACAGGCATACCTTCAGGCAGGATAAAATATTAGGTGGTGAATTCCATACACACTCATAAGTATTAAACTACATGCTGTTTGGAGTCACGTGATGGAATGCCCCACTTCATCCCACTTGGAATGTGAATCATCTCTGTCCATAGTATTCATGATTTGCCAGTTAGTTACTTAACAGCCACATTGATTGTCAGATCAAGTGTCGTACTTGGCAGTACATTCTAGTAAGGCTTATTTTATTTAATAATGACCTCAAAGGACACAAGTAATGATACATATTAAAAAAAAAAAACCCAAAGCATGTAAGGGATATTAATTCTGATATCATGTGGTTATGTTTCAGAGTATGTGAGGAAAGCATGAATCAATAGACTTTGGTACTGATACAAGATGTTAAGCATTCAGGGGTCCTTGAATGTACCTCAGATAATAAGGGAATAACTATTAAAATAATCTGTGGTAGAAGAACATAACTAAGACTATCAAGAAATGAGCATCTCCTGAGGAAAGCACTCATTTTGAAAAGTTAAAAACCCATATAATTAAATATATGTTTCCAGGTCAGAGAGCTCAGTGCGGTCTGTATTAGTTGTAATGAGATTTTGGTTCGTGTTATTTCTCAGATAGGCCTATAGTGTTTAGAGAAGTTTCCATATAGTCCTTGAGCAAAACCTCTCTTATAAATAAAAGTCCACCATTTTTAATGTCATTTACAGTTTTACCGAGTCTCATAGCTTGGTGATTTTTTTTTTATTATTATTCTCATTTCTCTAACCCCACTGCCTTTCTTTTAGAAAAAAATGTTCATGTCTTCAGTTAACCGCAAAGAATGCCAAAGCATGTCCCTTGTCATCTGATGGAAAGTGTACCGGATATAAATATAAAAGACTGCAGAGACTCATACCTACTGGGTAAGGAACCTTAGATTTGTTGCAGGGTGTTTGTACCTATGAAGGATGATGTTATGTTTCTCACATCCTGTGCCTGCGTGTGCACACATGGAAGCCAGAGGTCGAAGCCAGTTGTCTTCCTCAGTCACTATCCACCTTGTTTGTTTTGTTCAGATGAAGTCTTTCACTGAGCCTGGAGCTTCCCACTTTGGCTAGACTGTCTCTGCTGTCTGCCTGAAGCAGAGCTACGTATGTGCTCCACCGTGCCCAGCTTTTATATGAACTCTAGAGATCCGAACTCAGGTCCTCCTGCTTGCATAGCTAGCAGTTTTACCCACTGGTCCATTTCCCCACCCCCCAAGAGAACTTTTTTATTATGGTCTACAGTCTTATAGGTTTTGTTTATATTTGTTTCTAATGCTGAAAAATCTGAATTATTAAGAAATAATAGCATGAAACCATTGTATATTAGGAATGGAAGTCAGTGACCACACACACATTAGAGTATATTCACTCAGCTGCTTCAAGTCTGGCTCCTCAGGAAATGAGTGACTCTGAGTCGCCATTTTCCCATTAAAATGTGTCTCTTAACACGTGGGAGGCAGAGGCTAAATGAGTGATACTGAGTTGAAGACCAGCCTGAGCTACATGGGGAAGCTGTTTCAAAAACAAATGAAGGGGCTGAGGAGCTAACTCAGTAGGAAAGAGCATGAGGACCTGAGTTCTAATCCCCAGAACCTACATAAAAAGCTATACATGCCTGTTAGCATAGTGCTATTAGAGACTGGAGATATATGACGCCTGGGCTTGCCGTCTGGCTCAGGGAAGGAATCCTTCTGTGGGGAATAAAGCAGAGACTAGTAGAACAGACACTGACATCTGTGCTTGTGTGTGTGTGCAACACATGCGTGAGCATCATCTCCCCCCACACACAAATAATATAAAGATATATACTTATTAAAAGAAAAAGTGATTGAAAGAAACTAACTTGGCAGTTGATAATTTTCAGCTTATTGATTAATACTAAGAAACAGCATCAATAGAACTAGAATTAGAAGAGTTTGATCCTAGCCATTTCCTTTACACATTTTAAAAACTAACATTTACTGTGAACTGGGCACCAGGATGCATATCTTGTAAATATTGACATGTGGATGTTAGTGAAACAGCCCCGTAGGTTAAACTCTGTTATATAAGCATCTTATTTGAGGTTGGATGGCTCAGTGCTTGCTGCTCTTCCAGAAGACTCAGGTTCAAATCCAAGCACCCACATGAGCATTCACATTCAGTTGTGACTCTGGTCCCAGGGATTCAGTGCCCTCTTCTGGTTTCTGTGGGCTCCGGGTATGCACATGGTACAATTATATACACAGGCAAAACTCGAATACACAAAACATAAATAAAACTAAATTCCATTTTAAAGTTAGAAACTGTAGCTAGTCAACCCAGGCACTCTAACCTTACACTTTTGCACTTCCCTCAGTTTCATTATTAGTTGAGTGAAGTAGCAATATATACTTCATTTTGCTTTTTTACCATCTTGTGTGTATTATTGCCAGCATTTATGAATGCAACCTGTTCTGCAAGTGTAACCAACAGATGTGTCAAAACCGAGTCATCCAGCATGGTCCCCAGGTGAGGCTGCAGGTGTTCAAAAGTGAGAAGAAGGGCTGGGGAGTGCGCTGCCTGGATGACATTGACAAAGGGACGTTTGTGTGCATTTACTCAGGTAAAGCAAAGATCTGTGTTTTAAAGATTTATTTCCTATAAGTAGGATCTATATACATCTGGATATAAATTGTCCTAGAAAGAGCCATTGGCATCATTTAGCCAGGGGCAGAACAAGATGTAGGGGCAGCACAAAAGGAGATAAGTGACTGGACCTTGGGACCAGAAGGGCCGAGATGCCATAAGGTACCAGGTGCTTCAGGAAAGGTTCTATTCCCTCAGGGCTTGAGACTTAAACAGCACATTGTCTCCACAGCTACAGATGCTCTGGAGTAAGGGAAGAAAACTTCTAAATAAAAAAAACCTAATGACCCGCTTACTAAGGTAAAAGCAATCAATCAAAACCTCCTTGATATTTTGAACTGAGTAGAATTTCACAAGTTAGTATTGTAATGTTGACTCAGACAGCAACTTTAAGCATCTCACCTGGTTTCAGGAACTTGAGAATAGTTGGTCATACTTGAATCTGTCGCGTACCACTTACATACACATACACTACCCAGCCTGCCTAGACATCCTTCCTGTTTCTCAGACGAGCCCTTTAGTGAAGCTGCCTGCTCACTCTGAGTAGTGTCCAGGAAGCGCCATTGGCAGTCTCTGCTGAGCTGGAACAGGACCTGAGGCTGACCTAGAAAAATGAGTGGCAATAACTAGGCACCAATTCCAGCTTGATAAGTATAATCTTGACTCTTGAAAGAAAATGATACATTAAATGAGACAGATTTTAATACTAAACTGAGTTTGAGCATAGTAATAGATTGAGTTCACAAATTTTAAATAGGTCATTTTTCAGAAGAATTTAAGATTTCAAACTTTAAAAAACAAGTCTTTTCTAGAGTGCTTTTACATTACATTTGTTTTTACATTATTGTAGATCTTTATAAAATATCAAAATGGTCTAGTGTTTCTTTCATATAGTTCATATTTATTATGAATATAAGACAGCCTCCCATTGGTGTTTTTTTAGTATCTTGGAATGGTTTTCTTTGAGTATTCTAGAATTTGTAGGGTGGATTTGTCTCTAGAAACAAGGTGCCCCTGGCACAGAGAAGACAGATGCCTACTTGTTGGTAGCTTGCTGTTTTGAGCACTATCTGTTTTATTTCAGGAAGGTTACTGAGCAAAGCCACTCCTGAGAAAACCAATACTGGTGAAGATGGAAGAGAGCAACAGTACATTGTGAAAAACACACTTTCCAAAAAGAGAAAAATAGAAGATGTATGTTCAGATTGTGAAACACACTGTGAAAGTCCTAAAACTGAGGACTGTCCAAAGTTTAGCAGTGATCTCAGAGAGCCTGTTGTGTAAGTAAAAACTCAGAAACGTTAGGGGTCTGTCCCCTCTGTGTCTCTCTTTCTCTGTCTTCCCACCATCCTTCCCCTAAACATCCTCTTGCCTCACAGTTTAACACTTCTAGAAATTCAGCATTCTTACCTTCATATCTGGCCAACACATTTCCTTCTGTGCCCCATTTCTGAGCTCACTGTGAATGACCTTCATCTGATTCTTTATGAGTGCTATACATTTTAATTTTCTGTATCAACATTCTATTTGAAAAGCTTTATTAGGGTCCCTTAATTGTTTAAAAACTTATTTTTTTAAAGATTTATTTATTATATCTAAGTTCACTATATCTGTCTTCAGACGCACCAGAAGAGGGCATCAGATCTTATTACGGGTGGTTGTGAGCCACCATGTGGTTGCTGGGATTTGAACTCAGGACCTTCGGAAGAACAATCAGTACTCTTAACCGCTGAGCCATCTCTCCAGCCCTAAAAACACATTTTAAAATTATATTTAATGATTACCTTTTTCTTCCTCCATTAAGTAGCATAGATATTATATAGATTAATTTCTTTAATGTTTTAATTTTAAATTTTTGTGTTTTACCTGTACCACTTGTGTGCCTGGTACCCTCAGGGGCCAGAAGTGGGTTTTAGATCCCCTGGAAATGGAGTTATAGATGATTATGAGCTGCCCTGTGGGTGCTGGGAATTGAACCTATGGAAGAGCAGCTAGTATTTTTAACCGCTGAGCCATTTCTCCAGTCCCTAGTTTAATTTCTAGCAATAATGGAAGTTTATGAAGTAATGATATTACCTATATTTAAGGTCTAATAAAATGAGCTTTTCTTGATACACAGAGTAACTTTTCTTTTAATTTTCAGGGAAATGAACTATAGAAATATTTCAGGAACTCAGCGTCATTCAGTCATTAGAAGACCTAAATCCAAGACAGCTGTTTTTCATTACAATGAGAAAAACATGGTAAAAATCACAAAATGAAACTGAGCTCACCTGCAATGTTAGTGCTGGCGGGGGTGGGGGCAATTCAGGAGGATCAGGAGTTTGAAGGCAACTTGGGCTACATAGCAAGACACTCTCTTGAAAAACAAGAGAGATGCCTTTCCAAGGACATCAACCATTGTCTTGCCTTTCTAGCCTTTACTAAAATATTTATGCTACATAATTCTATGTAGGTTTTATTTTGTTGTTTTGAACATACAGGCTAGATGCAAACGTCTGAGATACAAATTTATTGTTTTTAGCCCAAATAATATCTTGACAATTATAGTTGTAGCTTACTAATGTGCCTAGAATAAACAGTTTAAAATGGACACCGTGTTGGCCTCACTTATGCCAAGGCTCCTTATAATGCCAACTTCGCAGCTTTCCAGATCTAACCAACTATATGTGACCTATAAAGAGTGATACTTGGTGAAGAGGCCCAGCCGCTAAGTACTTTTTCTTGGCTCAGAAAGCACAGCTGCCTTTCTTTTTTCTTTGAAGGGATTTGTTTGCTCAGATTCTGCTGCCCCAGAAGATAAGAACAGATTTAAACCAGCTCAAGAACATGTGAACTCCAAAGCTAGGAGAGCTCACGGTAGGCTTCATTTCTTTATGGTTGTCTACCTTCCTGCCTCTTTGTCCCTTTATTTAAATCTACAGCTCCTTTCCATAGACTTCGTAACAAATTGATGGGTTTATCAAGTGGACATTGGCAAACTGTACTGCAAATCTGGCCTGCCAAATGTTAATTGTGATTGGTAAAAGAATGTTTTTTATGTTTTTAAATAGTTGAGAAAAAAATCAGTGCATAATATTTCATGACAGTTGAGAATTAGGTCAACTTATGAGTGTCCATAAATAAAGTTTTAGTGGACTATAAGCTGTAGGCATTGATTTACAGTTTTCCATTTTCCCTCTACATCAGTATACTCACAACAGAGACCATGTAACTGCTAAATTCTTGGTAATTAATCCTAAATTTACAGGAGTTTGCAGACTTCTGGTCTGATTTCAGCAGTAACCTACTGCATGGAAGAGGGGTTCAGTGGATGGCTCTGACTACATGGTCCACGGGTATTGTCTATGGCTTTGGAAGTGCTATGCAAAGCAGCCACATTTCAAATCTTCCTTTTGGACTCTTAAAGATATATCAATCTAGCAGTTCAGCCCACGGTGCTGTATAGGATACTCAGTGTAATACTAGGGAGAGTATAAAATCTCCCTGCACAGAATATGTCTTTCAGAGTACAATCTCTGCATGATAAATGTTACAACTTGGGCAGACCTGGTTTTCTGAACTTTTGTATTTCAATGGATCCCTCAGTAGAGAGAGATGGGTTACAGATGTCAGATGTCCTGTTCAGAGAACAGGCCAGCCACTGCAGCCTCTTCTCACATTTCATATCCTTAATCTACAGTGCAAACTCCCCAACTAGTGTTGAAGGATAGATTGGTGGAGGTATGACTGCTCCTTGCTGGGAAAGTTTTATTAAGAAAAAGCATTTATTAGTATAGTGTGGCATTCAGTATACACTGTATAGTGATCATTTATCTCAGGGATTTGTCATTTCTTCCCTATTAGCTATTTGGAAAATGCCATTAATTATTGCAACCACTGTTACCTTACTATGCTATCTGGGACATTAGAAGTTACACCTCCTATCTAACTGCACCTGTACACGTAGGAACAACCTCATTCTGCTCCTTCTTCCTCATAGTAACCACTATTCTGCTCCTGGCTTCTTTGACATTAACTTTGTTTTTTTTTTTTTTTAAGGAAAAAAAATACTTTCGAATATTTTTGCTTCCCCCTCTTTTAAAAAACAAAATTACCTGCTTATTTTAAGGAAAGAATGTTCATGTATGTATGGCATGACATGCCAAGATCAGAAGACAGCTTTTAGGAATCTGCTCTTTCCTTCCACCATATGGGGTGCCAGGGATTGAACTCAGAATTTGAGGCTTGGCAGCAAGTACTTTTACCCACTGTATCGTGTCATCTGCCTAAGATCAACTTTTTAACTGAAGTATAATTGGGGAGGGAGAGGCCCTGCATTATATTGTATGCGTGGGTTCCTTTTTTCTTTTTTTGGTTTTGGTTTTTTGAGACAGAGTTTCTCTGTAGCCCTGGTTGTCCTGGAACTCACTCTGTAGATCAGGCTGGCCTTGAACTCAGAAATCCGCCTGCCTCTGCCTTCCAAGTGCTGGGAGTAAAGGCGTGTGCCACTACCGCCCGGTGCTTTTTTTCTTTTAAGTTCATTAATTTATTCTATCTGACATGAATTCATACCTTGTATGTTCACAAACAGCTAATTCCATTATGGATGCAAAACTTGACTAACTCATCACCTTTATTGGTTTATAAAAGTACAATTTTTGACTGGTCATTAGTAAAGGCACCAAACACTAATACGTACAAGCCCTTGAAAATGCAGTTGTTTTTGCTAAGGTTTAGGGAAAAAATAACTCCTGACAGTTTTCTTAGGACTGGGACATGTTAAAGGCCTAGCCACTCTCTTTGTTACATATGTCTAGAATATACTTAAATATAGATTCCAGAGTTGATGAAAGGAAAGTCACTGTTTTTGGATTTGCTATTAAATACATTAATGAGAAAGCAACATATAGATTCATTAAAGAGGTGATGCCACAGAAAGAAGACAAGACTTTAGAAGCTGGGCACATATGTGTGTGCAGCAGTTCTCAGGTAAATCTTCTAAGTCCTCCAGACTCAGTGTTTTCATTTATAAAATTCAAGTAATACTGCCTACCGTAACATGTGATAAAGATTAGTGCTAACTAAAGCAACTGTCATCTAACTTAATCTCAGCACTGTTACTCGCCAATTATATGTCTTGACAATTCCTTCCTAACAATGTCTACTAGAGGACTTAAATTCAAACCAAGTTGGAGATTCTGAAGACAAACAGCTGACTGAATCAGATGTGATAGATATAACTACAAGTAGAGAAGACACTTCCCCAGCATACAGGTGTAAGCACGCAGCCATATTGAATAGTAACACTAAACAGGTGCTTGAAGTCCCAGTAAAACAGTCCCAAGAGGAAGAGCCTGCAGCCTCTCAAAGCCAGCAGGCCTTGTGTGCTGAGGAGCTGCCAAGTGAGAGGACAAAGCGTCCATCAGCTTCCCTGACACGGCTCAGTAAGGAGAGTGTGTTTCTATTGGATGCTTCAAAAGAAGGAAATGTGGGCCGTTTCCTCAACGTGAGTATCAGGGTTGGAATCCCTATTTTTAGCACTCTTTTCTTTAAAATTTATCAGGAAGATAAGATTAATAGATTCAGCCGGGCAGTGGTGGCGCCTTTAATCCCAGCACTTGGGAGGCAGAGGCAGGCGGATCTCTGAGTTTGAGGCCAGCCTGGTCTACAGAGTGAGTACCAGGACAGCCAGGGCTACACAGAGAAACCCTGTATCGAAAAACAAACAAACAAACAAAAAAAACCCCAAAAAACAAAAAAACCAACCAAAAAAAAAGATTAATAGATTCTAAAGACAGAACAGACTACCCAAGTCAGTCCTCAGTGTATTTGTGTGTGCTATTTCCTGGTGTTTAATTCCTGCTGCTAATATGGGAGTGACAATGTGGGGCTTTTTGAGGATCATACTAATTTAATATAAATTATTTGGAAGTGCTTAATATAGTAAACATTAGCGTTAGAAAACTTAAGAAATGCTGGGCATGGTGACTCATGCCTGTAATCCCAGCACTTCTCAGGCTGAGGCAGGTGAGTTTCCTGAGTCTTAGACCAGCCTGGGTTACAATGTGAGAACCTGTCTTTAAAACACAAAACAAAACAAAAACAAATAAATAAAAACCAAAAAATGTCAATGCTTCAAGAAGTTTACAGAGCTGGGAGGATGACTCAGTAAAGTGCTTGACAAGTTAACATGAGGACCTGAGTTTGGGTCTCTGCACCCACATTTAAAGCTAGTGTGGCTGTATGCATGCCTATAACCCTGGAACTGTCATGGGTTGAGACAGAATGCTTATTAGGCCCAGTTTAGTGAGAGATGCTGTCTTAAAGGATGATGCTAAAACATGATAGAGCTGTGTACCCAAGATTCTCCTCTGGCTTCCTCATCACATACACAGACATGTGCATGCACACAATACCACACACAGTATGTCATACACAGACACACAAACACACACACCCCAACATCATCACACACACACTTATAATCCTAGTACTGGGGAAAAAGACAGAGAGATGCTGGGGCTTGCTGGCTTGTCTAGCCAGCCAATCATCAAGCTCTGGGTTCAATGACTATTGTCTCAAAAAATAGGGTTATAAAGTATGAAAAACTAAGGTGAAGAGCAATCTAGACATCTGTCTGACATTTGACTTCCAGTTTCCACAGATACATGCAGATATGATGCATGCATTCATGTGCACATGTGTATATAAAATACACAGTTTCCAAATTCAGTTGTATAAGTTGCAAAAAAAAATTGAATTGGAAATAATCATCATTGACGCTAAATGATGGACATATACAAGGATATTGTAGAGGCTTGGTGCCCCTGTGTGTCTTATGATGGTAATAAACATCAATATTGAGAAATCAGTGGGCCGCTAAGAATACTGAAATGGAGGTATTGAGAGTATCATTATGTTATGAGCCTTGGAAAAAGGTTATGTGACTGTCTTGAGAGAAATCAATTTCTTATACATGTCTCCTTTCCAAAGTGCTAATTTGGGTTAGGATATAAGGATTTTATTGCCTATACTCTTTGTGTTAAACTCTTTCAACACTTTTGTTTGTTTTCAGGGCCTTCTCCATCCATCCATCCATTTATTTATTTAACA
>JADRCC010568305.1:0-14079 GCA_019843855.1 Hylomyscus alleni
AGCGTGTCCACTGCACTCTGAAAACCCTCGAACCAACACTGCCAACCTATCCTTGGCTAACTGTCCTCCATCCCCTCCCACCCTGCAGCTCTTCCCTGCCTGCTTGACGCAGCAGTGTAAACTGTGTAGAAAGAACTGTGGATCGGTCGAGAATGGCGCATTCCCTACATGTGGCACACAGGTTAATTGAGTCTCACGCTGTTCACCTCCCATGAATTATTTTTATCATGCATGTGTGTTCACATGTCTGTGACACGTGTGCATCCACATGTGGCCACGGAAGTTTCAAGCTGGGCACCCCAGTCACTCCCCATTGTATTTACGGAGTCAGGATCTCTGGCTGAACCAAATGGTTTGGCTAATGGAGTAACTAGCCAGCTTGTGCTGGGATCTAAGTTCCTGGAGGCCGAGCCCTCATGCCTTCACAGTAGACTCTCTATCCATTAAGCTTCTGTCTAGCCCAACTGTCAACTCTTTTGCGAAGTGCAGTCTGAGTTGTCCCTTCCTACCAGATGAGAAAATCAGCTCACCTCCAGTTACACACCTATTTCAATAATCCTGGTCCAGGAAACTTTTTTTTTTGCATCCTCTCTCAGAGCACTAACTGGATCCTTCAGAAGCTGAAGTTACAGGCAGTTGTGAGCTGTTCAACGTGGATGCTGGGAACTGAACTTGCATCCTCTACAAGAACAGCACAGACCTACAATCCCAGCATCCAGGAGACAGAAGCATGGGGATCAAAAGTTTGTCACCTGCAGCCACACAGCAAGTTGCAGCCCAGTCTAGGATATATGGGACCTTGTCCCCCCACCAAGGAAAGCCCAAGTCAGACTCTATGGCACCTCACTCAGAAGTCACCTCACACACAGGTCACCTCACTCAGAGGTCACCTCACACAGAGGTCATCTCACACAGAGGTCACCTCACACAGAGGTCACCTCACTCAGAGGTCACCTCACACAGAGGTCACCTCACACAGAGGTTACCTCACTCAGAGGTCACCTCACACAGAGGTCATCTCACACATAGGTCATCTCACACAGAGGTCATCTCACACAGAGGTCATCTCACACAGAGGTCATTAAGCACCATTAAGTTTCCATCTTCAGAGAAGCAGAGAATTCTTGAAATTGGGAGAATTGAGCTCTTCTCCTGTTTCTGCCCAAGGACATGAAGGAGACTAAGCAATCCTGGGCACGGGAGCATCCTACAGAGAACATACGAGTGCCATGCCCTCGACTGAACTGTCCGTAAGAAGAGAGTCTGAGACTCTACGAGGCCGGGGACAGTCAGAGGAACTTGCCCAGACATGGTAGACAGCTAACTCAGGCTTCCGGTGTTTCTGGGCCCAGTCAGCAGAGCCATAGATGCCAATGCCCACCTGCTTCTGGTAGTGATTCTTGCTCTCTCCTGGTGAAGTGAAGCAGGATCAGTTAAACCATGGTTCACATGTTCGTAAGTCCAGACAAAAGATGGGAAAACTTACATCGTCCTTTCTCTTTTCATCTTTAGTTGCAAATATGACCAATGCTCTTCTTAAAAAAGAAGAATGCTTACTGAACACACATCAACCCTTCAGCTAAAAGCCAGTATCCAGGAATATACTTGGGACTGAGGGACAGTGCATGTGTGTGCAAGATATGGAAGAGTATGCTGATCAGAAGGTATTCATCATGATAATTGAAACAGAGTCATTTAGTTGATCCTGGAGCTCACCAATTAACCATGGCTGACTACCCAGCAACCCCCAGGGACCTGCCTGTCCCTTGTCCCAGGGCTGGGATTACATGTCAGCAGACCCGGCTTTCTATGAGCCATAAGGATTGAACTCAGGCACTCCTGCTTCCAAGCACCCACTTCATCAGCTGAGTTAGTTCTCTTGGAAATACATATTTTTAAGGCCCTGGTTTTCATACTCCTCACTAGCCCCCAGAATTTAAGAAGCACGCGATCTGGAAATCATTTCAAATTCCACTTATAACAATTTACTTGATTGGTGGACAGGCACAAATAGGCCAAAGGTGTACGCAAAAGCATGTTCCCTGTAGCCCAATTTGTACAAAGCAAAATCAAATTAAAACACCTAAGTATTGAAAAAAAAAAGGAAATGCAGAATTAAAAGTAAAATCGCCACCCACCCAAACCATAAAAATGATACCGACACTGATAAAGGGCTCGCATCTCTCTGCTCAACTGTGTGGTGCTCGCCTAAAGTAGATTATCACACTCGAGGTTAAAATGTGGGTGCTAGGAAGATGGTCCTGTGGGGAAAGTATTTCTATATAAGCAGGAAGACCCGTGTTTGGATCCCTAGCTTTAAAAAGCAGAGCACTTCTGAAATCCCGGAGTTAGGTAGCAATAGTAGGAGGACCCTTGGACTCTCTGACAGCCAGTGTAGCCAATCAGTGGGTTCCAGGGGAGTCATACACCCCCCTCTGCCAGTATAACCAATCAGTGACCTCTCTGTCAGCTACTCCAGCCAATCAGTGAGCTCTGCCAGCCAGACTAGCCAATCAATGAGCTCGGTGCCAGCATTATAGCCAACCAGTAAGCTCAGTGCCAACCAGTATAGTCGGTCAGTGGGCTCACTGTCAGCCAATGTAGCCAATCAGTGAGGTTGGTGCAATGAGCGCCCCCACCTCAGGCAGTGTAGCCAATCAGTGTGCTCAAGGTGCCCTGAGAGACCCTTTCTCAAAAAATAAGGTGGAAAGTGATGGGGGAAGACATCTAACATCAACATCTGACCACATGCGCATATGTGGGCACACACATGCAGACACCATACAGGAAGAAAGGAAAAGAAGTTCAAGGTGGTGTGGAGGGCGGGCTTCGTGTTTCAGAACACAAAGGCACTATTGCTGAGATGCCCTGTCTAGAGGAGGAAGGCTCAGCAAGGCTATGGAGAGGCCAGCTACACACAGCTACACATCACCTTTGTGGTGCGTGTCTATGGAGAGGCCAGCTACACACAGCTACACATCACCTTCGTGGTGCGTGTCTGTGGAGAGGCCAGCTACACACAGCTACACATCTATGGTTACAAATTGGATTTGGCATATTTTTTGTTTTTTCCTTTTTTGGGGGGGGGTGGGGCACAAGGGTAGGAGGGTGAACATGGGAGGAATGGGAAGTGAGTGTAATCAGGGTGTGCTGTGTGGTGTTACCAAATAACCAACAAAAATATTGTGTTGGGGAAAAAAAAAAGAAACTAATGTCAATGACGTCTATGATTTCTTGACTTGTAAAACTTCGAGGAAGCAGGCTTGGAGAGTGCGGGATGCTAAAAAAAAAAAAAAAGTAGCTGTTTTGGCTATACAGAAACCGGTTTTCTGAATTCTCGCAGACGAGATTCATTTTGCTAAAGAGAAAAAAATGTTCCATGAGTTACACCAGGTCAGCTCTGTCTACTTGGCAGAACATGTTAAGTGAGAATTTATATAAAAACTGACAAGAAACAAACCCTCAAAGTCCTACAGGTCCCCAAATTTCAGCATCAAAAATTTCACTTTCTTTTAGTAAGTTGACATGCCCCGGAGTCTGAGCAAGTTAGGAGGATCCTGACTTTTCTACAGTGAGCATTCTAGGATGTAGTCAGTCCCAGCCAAAACAAGAAAGTGTTCACCAAGACAAAACCAGCTTTACTTTGAAAACACGAGTTTCTCAAGTGGCAATATACAAACTTCTGGCTTTTTGGATTTGTCACTGGGTGTTGTGGTGTGTGTGTGTGTGTGTGTGTGTGTAATTCTTCCTTTCTATATTTTTATGAGTATCTGTGATGTACCAGCATGGAGTCTGTACATCATGTGTGCAATACGTACAGAAGCCAGGCATCAAATCTCCTAGAATTGGAGTCAGATTATTGTGAGCCATCATGTGGGTGCTGGGAATCAAATCCAAGTCCTCCAGAAGATCATCCAGTGTTCTTAACCACTGAGCCATCTTACCAGCCCCTATATTGTGTTCTGACACATTTTAAATTCTCTTTCTCTTTCTCTCCTCCCCCCCTCTCTCTCTCTCTCTGTGTGTGTGTGTGTGTGTGTGTGTGCGTGCGTGTGTAAGCATGCACATGCCACAGTGCCAGTATAGAGGTCAGAGAACAACTTTTAGGAGTTGCTTCTCTCTTGCCACTTTGTGAGAACTAAGGATCTAACTCAGGACTTCTCTGAACCATCTTTTTAGCTCAGTGAATATTTCTAAAGTCAGATATGAAATTTAAAACACCCAGAGCAAATGTAAAAAGTGTTTCTCTGACATCCACAAATAGGAAATTATTATTGTCAATTAAACAGTGTTAATTGTTTGTCTATATAGACGCAAAAACCTAGATGCATACTTCACAGCATATACACAAATAACTCCAAGTGGAATTAAATTTTTAATAAGGAAAAGTAAACTAGAATGTGGCAGCACACACATGTGCTCATAGCACTCCTGAAGGTGGCCAGGAGTTCAAGTTCATCAATGGCTAGATGGTGAGCTGGAGGCCAACAGAGACAGCACGAGTTCTTGCCCTCCATTCCCATTAGAAAAAACTCACCAAAACCCAAAAAAGTGTAAAATATCTTTAATGACCTCATGGTAAAGAATAATTTTTTAATAGGGGCTAAAGAGTTCAAATCATAAAAAATTTCAAACCACACTGACTACATTGAAATTTTAAATTTCTGTTAAAAAAAAAAAAACTTCCACCATAAAAAAGAAGTAAATTGGAAGATATGTCAAATATATAACTGACAAAAAACTGGTACCCAAAATGTATAAACAACAGCAACAAATTAATTTTTAAAGTTATTTTTAGATTTATTTATTTATTTGTGAGTTTGTGTGTGTGTGTGTGTGTGTGTGTACTTGTGTGCATGGAGGTGGGACACATGTGTGCCAGGGCATTGGCATTGTGGTTAGAGGACAATTTGCAGGTACCACATGGTTCAGCAGATTCAACTCAGGTCGCCAAGCTCAGCGGCATATGCCCTTACCCACTGAGCCATCCTGGTGGCTCTACACATTCATTTTTAAATGACACAGAAATCCACAGAAAAATCTATAAAGATATAAATAGGTCATCCACACAAGAGGAAAAACAAATAAGTATACACACCAGAAAGTGTGTGTTGTGTAGCAATTTCCTCTGAGTTAAAATGTCCATCTTGGAAGCAAGCTCCGTAAGATGCAGAATGTTAAGTAGGGAGTGAAGCAGCAGAATGTTCTAAGTGGAAGTGGACCATCCCACCCAGCAGAGACACGCACTAGGCGCAGGAAGTAAACAACTCAAAAGCTTCAGGAAGTCCCTGAAACCGAACAAATTTACCAGAATCCTCTCTTCCCAAGGATATATAAACCATATGGACTGTGGAGAGACTGGTCTGTCTAGAAGAGACAGAGAGCCACTTTGCTGCCTGAAGAGGTTCACATCATCTGAGCCACTAGGGAAGGACACTCCCCCACCTGCTGAGCTCCTGTTTGCTGTGCAGCATGCTCCAGGTTTCCAGCTTTCATTAGCTGCCAATCACACTGGGGTTGAGTAATTTCTGTTACCCAGATGCTCCCGTAAGTAACCCCTAACTCATATTCCTATAAGTAACCCCAGTAAAACTCCTTGATTCAACAAGCTGGACTTTGGTGGTATCTGGACATTGGTCTGCTGTCATATCCCAATCTGGGGTGAGCAGACATTTATTCACATTCCCTGGGATGGTGTCACACAATGTGTCGTGTTCTGACTCTTCAGTAATTTGGAAAATGCCAAATAAACTGAGAGTCAGATATTAGCCCATCCTCAAGCCCAATGAAGCTGCTGTTGGGGATTTTGTGGAGTAGTGAGACCGTGTTTACACTGTGGGTAAGATTAATCCATGCGAGTACTTCAGACATCAAACTGTGAATGGCTGCTAAAAGGGAAGACCTTCAACCCAAAGCCCCAGTAGTTCCTCTTGGTCCATTCACTTCACATGGGGGTTGGAGGTTGTCCATGTGGGGGTTAGAGAGTGGGGGACATGACACAGGTAAGACTGTTCAGTGAATCACAGAGATAATGCAGCGATAGTGTCTCTAAATATCCATCAACATCAGGAACAGCTAGATTCTGGAACAGTCAAAACTAACACAAGTCAGCAGCAAAAAGGAAAAGCCAGCTCAGCGCATCCTTATAAACCCAGCAATTTGGGAGGCTGAAGCCGGAGGATCTCTGGCAGTCTGGAATCTGGAGCCAGCCTGGATAGTAGAGTGAGAAGGCCCACTTCTTAAGAAAGGAGGGAGGAGTAGAGAGGAATAAACTATAGAAACAGGTATGAACAGGGTTCAGTCTCCAAGTCAGAGAAGGAAGCAGAGGAGGGGGAGAGGAGGAAAGCCATGTGCTCTCACAGGAGTAAAATCTCGCAAACCATCGACTTACGGTGCGGGGTCTGCTGATCGGTGCACAGATGGAGACGCTCTGGAAACCAGGCAGCAATAACACCAAACGCAAGACACTAATTACTTCTGGAGAGTAGAGACTGGGTTTATGGGAGGGTCCTGTTAAGTCATTCAACCTATTCACTTTTAAAATGCCAAGCTAGTGAGACAAAGGTGTAGAATCCTATGCAGCAAGGTGCTGACCCAGCCTTTCTTACTGTCTCCTGTGTGTTCCAGGCACTTTAAGGTGTTTGTGAGGTGTCTTCCCCAGGTGTGTTGAGGAGGAGGCAGTGTCTATGCAGCCATTCAGCTCGCCTCACTGCGCACACAGGCACCTTTCCAGCTACTGAATGTAACAGTGACATGGATCGTGCTCAGCACCTTTCAGGTTGGGCTGCTGTTCCTCTGTACGCTGCTTTGTGGTATTCGGTCTGCGAGGAAACTGAGGCTTAGAGAAAAGCCGCACTAAGGTATCTCAATGAGCGAATTGCTGTGCTTTATAAAAATGAAAGAACCAGGAATATATTTGGTAGAGGCGCGGTATGGGGAGAGAAGGGACAGAGAGGGTGAGGGAGTAGGAGAGAGTAAGAGATAGAGAGTGTGGAGGGGGCAAGCAGCCCCTTTTATGGTGAGTCAGGCAGTACCTGGCTGTTGCCAGGTAACGGTGGGGCGGAGCCTAGAAAGAACATTCCAGGCAAGAATGGCAGGGCAAGCCCATGACTCCAGGATGACTCCAAAAGCAGCAGTTCACCTGCTTTCTGTCCTTACGCCCCAAGTTTACCGGATTCCCAGCTGGCCTAGACTGCCACCTTGGCTCCAGAACTGACGCCATCAAACTCTGGGACATCCAAGGAAACACAGACCCTTAGAATACACCTGAGGATCAAATGTTGACAGCTGATTCCTAAATCGAAATTAACCACTGAATGAGTGTTTAAGACCTGTAAACTGCCTTCAGGACACAGAGTGTAACCGTGTAACTCGGCTAAGCAATGGTGGTAAAACCCCAGGTGTTTCTTAGAGTCCTAGAAAATGAGACTGTTACTGTGTTATGGGGAATAGGGAGGAGGCAGCGTTCTGACTAAACCCCATCCCGGCCACTTTGCCCTCTGGTCAGCTGTTCAGTCCATTAGGTTAATTATTAGTGAAGCTACGAGCCAGCTAAAGGGTCACAGTTTCCTGGCTCTTCCAGCTACTTGCCTGGAATATACACGCTTTGAGAACAGAAGTAGCATGTCAGTAAATTCTCATCTCATCCAAACGAAACAACCTATCTTGGTAGTTTTCCATTCTTTGTCAAAAAAAAAAAATGGCTTTGCTGTTTATTTAGCAAGCTACGTTTTTTTTCTAAATTAACGTGTACTCAAGGAATGTGTTCCTTGAAGGGGAATATGAAATATAAATAAACAGTTGCTTCCTATACTGAGCGCCAGTTCCACCTCCAGATGAGCTGCTAAGCTGTGATCAGTCATGCAGTGTCCTGAGGTCCAACGGCATCCCAGATGGGTTACATAACTGAACCATAAATTAAACAAATGCAGGCTACGCTTATATAAATGCATAGAACATGGACGAGCCTCTACAGTTACACACTAGCCTGATTCCTAAATAAACCTCGGGTCCTCACACTCAGTTCCTCCCCCCGCCCCCGTGTGATTGAACACAGTACACAGCCCACCCTTCAAATCTGTTAGTATTTCAAGAATCTTTGGTGGAATTTACTGTGCGCACAAAGTTGTGAGACCATAATTACTATATAATCCCCAAACATAGCTATTGCCCCTAAAAGACAGTTTATATTGATTAGCAATGCCCCCCATCTTCCTCTTGTTTTCTGGGTTTTTTTCTAGACATAGAATCATAAGGCATGTGACATTAGTTTCTAGTTTTTTTCACCAAACTCTATGCCTATTATAGTGTGCATTGAGACTCCATTATTTTTATTGCTAAGTATTATATATATATACATTTTATTATTTATATATCTCTATATATTATACATATATCTACTCATCACTTTATGAATTCTGAGTTATTTCAAGCATTTTTGCTATTATGAATAATGCTTCCATAAACATTTATACACTAAGTGTGTTTGTGTGCACAGATAACACATGTGTGCAGGAACAAATGTGTAGAAGCCACTGCTAATGTTACTGCCTGCTGGATACTTTATTAGTTTTTTTTTTTTTAGACAGTCTCTTACTGCTCTGAAACTCACCAAGGATGTGGGTGAGTCTGGCTACACTGTAAGCCCTAGGGAAGCTGCTCACCTTGGCTTCCCCAGCACTGGGGGTTACAGTGGTATGCCACCAAACTACTTGTTTTTTACTCCGGTTTTGGGGAGCAAAGTCAGATCCCCAGAATAAAGGTGTGTTCAGTGTTCTTGGTTTGTTATAGTTTGAAGTAAAATTGCTAAGTTATATGGCAAATGGATACTTAATGTTTCGAGGGTCCACTCCCAACTTTATTTTTTGAGACAAGGTGTCTCACTGACCCTGGAACTTGCTGATCTGTCTATACTGCCTGGACAGTGATCAGGGACCCACCTGCTTGTCTCCCTTCCCCACGGGGCTGGGACTGAAGGAGTGCACTCCCATATCTGGATTTTGTTTGTTTCCACAAGCGCTGGGGATCTGATCTCAGGTCTTTGCGCTCAAGCAGCAAGCAGTTTATGAACCACCTGAGCTCTCCACAGCCCCCTGTGAAACCTAGCTTAACATTCATCTCCTTCAGTGGATATGCTTGCATTCATCTGGTATGAATGTAATCATAAAGACTATGCTAGAACCACACTGGTTGTGTGATATGACTCCTGAAAGCCAGCAGGATCACTTTGCGTTGGGCCATGAACATGCACTTACAGAAGCTGGCCGTTTCTGTGTGAACAAAATCATCAGAAGCATTCTGGGCAAGGGACAGGTACTATTTTAGTGATAATTTGGGCCGAGTGGGTGGTGTGAGTTGGGTACTGAGGGTAATTGGCTGCCATGAGAGAACAGAGAGGTGGAGCCCTGATGAAGGCTGCAGGGAAGACGGAGAGGGTTCTGAACCTCCCCAATTGGCTAGAAACATAAAGCAGGCTTTTCAAAAACATGTCCATCAGGTCAGAAATACTGTAACTCAAAGCTCACATGGTTCCGTGGCCTCTAACTCAGTCATTATAATACTGTACTACGGGCGAAAGAAAACTGTGCCCTTTGAAGATCTTAAGTTTAGTCTCTGGAATTAATTTAATCAGCCACACTAAACAATTTAAGAGTCAGACCTCTTGTAGCACGCTGGGCTGAAGTTATTTGTTTATGTTCTGAGCTGGAACCTGCTGAGAGGAATTCTTAGAGAAGTCACACCCCATTTTCTTCAGCGCCCGAGGAAGGAACAGAAGTGTTGTCTGGGAAAACTGATTTACAACATTTGAATTCAGTCGTTTTATAATTAGATAAAGGATGATTCTGTTCCAATAACTAGCAAACTCCATACAGCTGCCAGATCCAAGCCATGTCAGAAACAAACCTGTCCAATACCGGTTTCTTCTGGTGGAACGTCTTCGTCTTAGCACCTCGTCATTTGCTTCTTTGCCGACAACGCCTGGCTCTGGTCCCTGCAGCTTCCTGGGGTCTTGATGTTGCCCACAGTACTCTCAAGCTCTCAGGCTCAAGTGATCTTCCTACCTCTGCCTCCCCCAGTGCTGGGATTACAGCATGTGCCACCGTGCCTGACTTAGGGCCATGTGACTTTAGTAACTAGATTTAGTACCCTGCCACACACAGTTACTTCACTGTCTGCCTCTTGCTACCAGGCTTAGTTCACCCTGGGTCTGGTTCTCCGTCAAATGTACCATTTAGAAGATGGAATCCCACTGCTCAGAAACACTCCAAGTGCTTTCTGTTTACCCTTGGAAGTCCAAACTCCAGCGCGTCACACCCAGCCTTCCATAGCACAGTCCCCACCCTCCTTTCCAAGTCCTGTGAGAGTGGATCAGTCCCCCTAGATCTTCATTCTAGTCAAACTGGGCTTCCATCTTTCCAAACAACTCCTGAACTCTCCCAACCCTCCCTCTGTGTTTTTCCTCTTCTTCTAGAAGCCACGCTTCTTAACTCACTGCTTCCCAGATCCTGTCAGTCCGTTGAGGTCCCACTCAGCTGCCTGTGAGAAGCTGCCTTCCTGGTCCACTGGGCTCTTGCTGATGTTATAGGCTTGCCTGTGGAGTGTGTTCCATCCCAGAAGGTTGGCACTAGACTGCTGGTTACTGGATTTTTCCATAGAGTTCAAGCTGAGCCTGGTGATTACAGGACGGTTTCCTGAGGGTAAACTTTGGCACGTCTCTCACTGGGCCCACACTAGCACCTTCCAGCTGGTAAGAATGTAGCAAATCCCTAATAACTGAATAAACATTCTAAAAAGGTTTAGCAGGCTCTTGGCAGCAATAGTCTTTTCAAACATTTTCTTTCATCACGTGTGTATGCGCCTGTGTGTGTGAATGTGTAGGAGTGTGTATGTACTTGTGTGTGAATGTGTGCGTGTATGTATGTGTACCATAGTATATGTGGAGAAGTCATAGAACTCCTGTGAATCTGTTCTCTCGATCACGCATGTCTTGGGGATTAAACTCAGGTTGTCCTGCTTGGTCGCAAGCTTTTGTTTTTACCTCCCGAGCTATCTCACTGGCCCAGGAATAGTGTCTAAGTGGACATACGAGCTATACTGGTTCAAAGAGGACATAAAGCTGCTTGAAACACCACACACAGTACATAGCAAGCTAGTGTGTGGCACTTGAGATTGCATGTTTGTTTACATATACAAAACGAGTTCTAGGTTCTTCAAGTATGTTCAGTGACACTATGTAGCCCAGAAGCCTTGACCCCAAGAGCATCCCCACGAAGCATGCTACTGGAGCCCCTATTACTTAACAAACATGTTCATGCTGGAGAGAAATGACAAGCTGAGAAGTAGATGGGCTGTCTTTGGGACAACACCAAACTGTCTCAGGATAAACTGTGTAGCTGTAGTGCCAGCACAGCACTAGGCTCTTCATTTTTGAGCATAGGTCAATAACAAGAAGATAATTCCACATTTAATCTGCTTCAAGGACTTAGAAGCCAACCGGAAACCCATGGTTTGGAGCTTCCATCAATAACCATGCGGGTCTTACAATTAAAAATGTTCAAGCACGGGCGCACGTGGCAGTAATTAATTACACATTCTGGAGGCGGAGGCAGGAGGTCTGAGGACTGATGCAGGTTCAAAGCCTGCCAAGTCTACCTAGTGAGTTACAAGCTACAGCTACATGGTGAGACCTTCTCTCCAAATAACCAAACGAGGTAAAGGTGCTGCTGTGGTCATGGCAGTGCCACACTGCCAAGCCAGCATGTGATGAGCCAGGGGCAATTACAGCTCCATGTCTGTTCCTCAGACTCAAGAACACCAGTGAAGGAAGATGATGGGTACCCACCAATTTCACCTTGCTTACCACTCGCTGGGCAGCGTTCTCGCTAACCCTGCCTTGTGAGGCAGCATCTTTATATAACATGTTTCAAAAGAGCTGAAGTTTGAGCAGGTAGAAGCTTGACAGGTGGTAGATAGAGTTTTTCTAGAACCATTTATATGACCTTAAGTGCCCTGCCCCAAGAACCAGAATGGACTGGGTTTGAAGTCCCCTGTTCCATCATCCGTCATCTGTGAAGAAGATCCTGGCCCTAGGGTAGGAGATGAAACAAGAGAATTGCGAGCATTAAAGCAAAGACATAATAAACAAGGTTGTAATAAGTGGGCTCAGTGACTTAATCCTCGTTGTAATTCAAGGGTTGATTACCATGCCAAGCCAAACAGAAACAAACAATCCAATAAGTATGTTGGCTGCCCAGGTTGTATATAAAAAATAACTGCCCTGAGCTACAATTTCAGCCCCTGCTTTAAAAGTAATAAGAACAATGATCACACATATTTATTAATCATAGTTCACAATAATAAAGGAGATGTGTGTGCCGGGAAAAACACAAAAGACCCATCAGCAACAGCTATCTAATAAAAATTTGAATAATAAATTCAAAGACTACACTGAGATCAGCTGTAAACATGACAGGGTGGTCTAAACTATCAAACACCCTTAGATCTAGTAACCACCATGGAGACAGAAGGTTCCAGCTCTGTCTTCGAATGCCAGAGTAAAGACAGGGAGGTCAAATCAGATGCATCTGAAATAGTTTCCAGTATGTGTTCCTGGAGACAGGAGCAACTCTGGAAGAAGGTGCCCTGGCATGTTCAAGATCCGTCTGTGGGAGTGTGGCAGCTAGTACCAGCAGGAATTAAAAAGAGGCAGCAAACAGACAAGTCTTAAAAGAAATAGGAAGAATCTCTTCTTGATAAGCTATCTTAGTCAGGGACACTATTGTCCTGATGAACAAAACATCGTGACAAAGAGCAGCCTGGGAAGGAAAGGGTTAATTCAGCTCACACTTCCACATTGTGAGGAAGTGAAAGGAAATTCATTGAAGGAAATCAGGACAAGAACTCAGGCACCACAGCAGAAACCTGAAGGCAGCAGCTGATGCAGAGGCCATGGAGCGGGGGCTGCTCACTGACTTGCTCCTCATGGCTTGCTCAGCCTACTTTCTTGTAGAACCCAGGACCACTTGCCCAGGCATGTCACCAAACATAATGGGCTGGGCCCTCCCTCATCAGTCACTAATTAAAAAAATGTTCTTGTGGGCAGTGGTAGAATACAACTTTAATCCCAGCACTCAGGAGGCAGGGGAAGGTAGATCTCTGTGAGTTTGAGGCCAGCTTGGTCTACAAAGTGAGTTCTAGGACAGCCAAAGGTACATAAATAAATCCTGTCTTGAACCCTGACCCCAAGGGAGGGGGGAAGAAAAGAAAAAAGAAAAAGAAAAAAGAAACTGTCTTACTGCCAGCTCTTATGGAGGCATTTTTTCAATTGATAACTTCCTTTTCAGATTGACTCTTGCTTGTTTTAAATTGACACAGAATTAGCCAGCACACCAGCAAGGTGAACTCAGGCTCTTTTCTGTTTTTTTTTTTTGTTGTTGTTGTTGTTCTGGTTTTTTTTCCTCTTTTCTTTTCTTCTGTTCTCCCTTTCTTTCTTTCTTTCCTTCTTTCATTCTTTCTTCCTTTGTTGCGTGTGTGTGTGTGTGTGTGTGTGTGTGTGTGTGTGTGTGTGTCCTGTGTTATTGTGCTGGGAATGTAGGTGTGTATGAATACCATGTGTCCCCATACACACATGCATACAGGTATACACATGTGCTTCCATACACACGTACACCCACCCACATGTGTGTATGCCTGTATGCATGTGTATGGGGACACATGCAGGCAGGAATGAGTGAGTGCAGTAGGCACATGTGTGTACATGCATGTGGAGGCCACATGTTGATGTCAGATGTCTTCCCTGCTGTTCCTCACTGTATGCATTGAACATCTCTTTCTGAAGCTTCTAGATGCATCTAGCCTCACTTACCCCTGGGATTCCTGTCTTCCCTGCTTAGTGTTGAGACTGCAGAGCCACCACGCAGGCTCAATGTCCCCGTGTTCCAGCCATCTGAACTTAAGTCGTCTTGTTTGTTTGCATGGCAGGTGTGTTGTTCAGTGAACCCTCTCTAGGCTCTCTAAGACCCCCTTTTACCTTAAATTCTGAAACTTGTGTTCAATATAAGTGGAAGGTATTGAAGGTCA
>JADRCC010568307.1:0-11200 GCA_019843855.1 Hylomyscus alleni
TAAAGCAACCTGGGGTCATCTTAGTTTCGTCTATTTTCTAATTCAGCTATTGTTATTGTCTGAGTTCTGACTTTTCCACTTGACTCCTTTATCATCGATGCCTTGTCGTGGATGTCGGGAAACACAGAGGTGGCGAGTTTCTGTTCTTTTTACCCTATTCCCTTTGTAGAGGAGAACTGAAGTACCAGGCAAGTGAAGGATGGCTTCTCGGAACCAGGCTTTCTTTCACTGATGAAATATTTATGCTGACACGTTGCCTAGCAATGGTCACCAGAGCTGCCTGTGCATGTAAGAGGGAAACTCAAGGGGGCCTTTCCCTTGGAAACACAGCAGAGAGAAAGCCCAGCTTAATGAACACAGCTCCTGCCTCCTTGATGAAATTCCTCCCAGTTTCAGGCCAAGAAAATGTTTCTTAGGGGGAATGATTGTGTTGCCTAGAATAATTTAGTGGCTGGGATGAGAATGACACAGGGAGGAGATCTTAGGGAGGTAAAAGCAGACAGAGTGTTGGGAAACACTTAGCCCTTACATAGCTAAATGTTTTAGGTTGTCACTGTCCACTGGTGTGAACCTGATAGTGCTGCCTTCCTACCTACCCAATTCCTTGTGGTGGCTGCCAAACTGTAGGTCCCACAGTGTCATCTGGACTTCAAACCACCAGACTGCTTGGTCTGTTGAATCTGAATTCAGGAACTATCATTTCCAAGGGTGTTGGCTTCCTGTGAGAGAAACTCCAAAGAGAGGAACTGGAATGTATTGTTTTGATAGAATTCTGTTATGAGGGATGTTCAGAGATACCACGTGCCTGCCTTTTCTTCTAGATGTTAGCTTCAGATGACTGCATGCCTTAACTGAAAGGAATCTTTGAAATCTTTGCCACAGTGTCTTCCATTTTCTGCCCCCTACAGTTTTTACCTTTTGTTGAGTGCTGGGAGTAGGACTCTAGGGTTTGAACCTGCTAGGCAACAGCCACATCACTAAGCAGCATCCCCAATTCCCTTTGCATTTCCAGCCACTAAAGACATTGCTTCTTTCCACAATGCAAGGAAAGAAGATATCTCAAACCAAAGTAAATCGCCAAGGAGGGACCCTGAACACAGTTTATTCTATCTACCTACAAGTTCCAATTCAGGAAAATGCAAATATATATGATGAAACATGTCACATTTCTATCGAGTTTAGACATTTAAAAGTTATTGTGTCCTAAACAATGTAACATGATGCTATAGATATAGTGTGTGTATTGTCTGAGGTATTATATGTAATCAGAAAGTATGTAAAGCATATCTGGGCACCTATAGGAGATGGACCAGGTTATATGCAAATGCACTGGTATTTTGTATGAGGCTCTTGAGCACCTTCAGATTTTACATCTGGAAGAGTGTTCTAGAACAGGTCCCCTGAGGATACTGGTAAACATCATGCTAAGAAGCTTGGTAACCACCCTGGACAGTGATCAAAGGTACAGATCACTTTGTGAATGCACAGTCATCTTAAGGTACTTAACAGGGTTCCACAGCTCAATCTAGAGATTCCATTGAGTTGGTCTGGGTTGGGGCTGAAGCATGGTTCTAATTTGTATATGAGGTAAGAGATTGTGAAAGGCTTTTCACATTAAGAGCAACTGGGTGGGAATTTGTGCAAAGTGCTGGATTCTTGCCCCATCCGTGTAGCTTCTGAGGCCCCCTATAGCCAGCAGGCTAAGCTATGGGGCATTATGCTGGTCTCCTGGGAGTCTCAGCATCTTTCAACTCTGAATAGGAGTGACAGCCTGAGCCACTGCTTTCTGTGAGCTGTGACAGACACATCTGTGGGTGAGGGAGTGCCCTGCAATCAATGTGAGGTCTCCTCCCCAGACCTTGGGGCAAAAGACAATTTCAATAGGATAAATTGCTTGTCACAGGACCCAAGTATAACACCAGAGTTCCTTCCACCTTCACTCATCTTGATGAGGATTCTAAAAATACCTTTCCATGTAGCACAGTCCTCCTGACTGGCTTGACAGTCATGGAGCCTGCTTCTTGCTGTTTAACCAAGAGGAGCCCTTCTCAGCTCGAGGATTCATATTCAAGAGATCTATTTTAGAGAGCTGGTAGGTACTGTGTTTAACACAGGAGTGAGTGCTCAGCCAATGGGTGGGAAGTGCTGGTGATATACACCAGAGAACCTTTCTCTGTTTGCTATCTGGGCTGTTGCAGAGAGAGTCATCCCTACATTTCAGTTTCTGATCAGACCCCCAGAGATCATTATGAGTTGTAGCTGCTGGGAATACTAGCCTAAGGCTGAGGGATTTATTTGTCTAAGTCTTCTGAGTGTTTATTGTATAATAGTTCAGAGATCAATTGAGGGAGGGCTTATACTATATACTGTAGTCAATGAATCTACATATAAAGTGAAATGCTTGATTTATCTATATCTACCATTGCTGAATTTTTCCTGCATCTATCTATCTATCTATCTATCTATCTATCTATCTATCTATCTATCTATCTATCTATCCATCTACTTACCTATTTATGTATCATCCATCTATCTAATCTCTATCATCTACCAACTATATTTATCTATTGTTCTATCACTTATCTATCTTCATCATCATTATCTGTTAAGAAATCCATCAATGTATGGAAATCAACAGCCATGGGCGCTGGTAGAATTATGGATAATTTTTAAATTCTGTGTCTTTCTGTATTTGCCAAAATTTTAGTGGTTACTCTCTTGTTTTTCCCACCAGATGACAAAAGCAGCTGAAAGAAGGGAGGGTTTATTTGGGGTTGCATTTTGAAGGTAAAGTCCATCATGGTGGGGACCGCACAGTAGTTACGAGTAGGAGCATCAGCTGCTCACATTGCGTCCAGAGTCAGGAGGCAGAGAGGGATGGATACTGACCTTCTGCTTGTTTTCTACTTTTTATATAGTTCAGGACTCCTAAATCATGGAATGATGCAAACCACTTTCATGGTGGATCTTCTCTCCTTAGTTAAATACTTCTGGAAGCGCCCTCATAGACACACTTCCTGGTGGATTTCCATGATGATTATAAATTCAATCAAATTGACAATGAAGATTCACTACCACACAATTTCTTAAGCAGCTTGCAGTATGTTCCGTCTGCTCTTTGCATGCTCACCATCCTTTGCTTTCTTGCTCTCGTCTCTATTTTTCTGATGCCTGTATCTTTTCCTTTCTGCTTTCCAACCCCCTATATCTACTCTATATCTCTCTTGTTATTTCTTTCTTCCTTTTAATATCCTAACCTATGTTCTCTGCCCCTGTTCCCTGGATCTCTTGTTTTCCCCCATTACTCCCTTCCTCCTTTCCTCCAGCCCAGCCAAAGTCAAGTGTGTCTGGCCTGTACTAGATGTCTTATGATATATATCCAAGTCAGATTCACCTTCGCACACTCTCTCTTCCCATTAGTCTCCTGAAAAGCAACAAGTCAGCTCAGATAGTGAAAAGCCCCATGCCCTGCCAACATCACAAATGCTGCACAGGTCCTGGACTTTCCCATCCAGAAAGCATAACCTGCTTTGCCTCCAGTGGATGCAGCACATAGCTTGACAATCATGTGCCCAAAGATACTCTATCTCAACTTCTACCAAGTGGCATATTTAAAATAGACTATCCAAAGAAGAAGGAAGAGGAGAGAGGAGGAAGACAAAGAAGAAAAGCAGAAGGGGAAAATGAAGAAGAAAAAGGGATGAGGAAGAAGAAGAAAAGGAGGAGGAAGATGATGAGGAAGAGAATAAGGAGAAGGGGAAGAGGAAGAGGAAGATAAAGATGATGAAGAAGAAGAAGATAGGATTTATGCTGTATGCTGGATGGTTGAAAGGCAGCAAAAATGTCTGTGAGAGCATCTCATATCTCACTTTTCTGGAACCACATGCTTCAAGGTTTCACCTTAGTAGGAAGTAATTCCAGTATTTGTTTGAACACATGATTGGGCCTTCCTTGTATGCCAAGCTGATGCTTTAGTTAAAGTGGACCAAAGACATCACAGTGGCCACACCCGGACATCCCTGTTCTGTATTATCCTAAGTGAGACAGAGCAGGGCTGTCACTCATGTCCTCTTTATTCAAGAAAATTTTATGTGACCTTGAGTATAAAAGTTTACAAAGTATGTATATAAAGCAAACATTTACTGATAATAAATCATAAAGAAGTTTATTATAAGACAATTCTTTGGCATGCTTATGATTCTACCATCTGTTAAAGACAAAAGCAAATTTACATACTAATGAGGTAATACACTTGTTTATTTTTACATAATTGAATCTTGGCTAAATGTTTGATACTGTATCATTCATAGCATCTTCAATGTTTTTGTACATTAATTGATATTTTGATTTCATAATCATAAATGTTGAGAATAATGCTTCCTCTAAATATGTAGTACAAAATGGCAGAAGTTTGTCTAGGGCCATTTCAGAAATCTTTGGGAATCCTCCTTTAATTCCAAAGCAAAATCTATTTAATGATACTTTTTAATGAATCTCAAATTAGCAACTTCCACAGCCATTTTTAAAATCAAACATTCTTATCTGTCACTCAAAGATAGACTAATTTGATATTTATAGGCCCAAGAATAATGGTAAGAAAATATCAAGTCTTTGTTTGCCATAATTAAGTCCTTATTTCTTTGTAAGAAGAGAAAGCTATCTTTACAGCAAAAACACTGAAACTATAACATGCAGTTGTCTCACCTTTTTGTCAACATGTTGTAGGCTAAGTTGCTTGGCATTGCATGGACATACAATGTATGTGAAATCTGTGTTCAGAGCCAAGAATGCAGTGAAGCTATGTGATGCAAAATGTGTGGATGCTGTCAAAAGTTCCTCGGATTTGTTGTTACCCATTTGGTTTTGAATTTAACATTAAATTCTTTCTACTGTGCCATATTTGAATGATTTCCACATTCAGGTAAGTGACCCCATTCAAGGTCCTAGCATAACACTTTCGAGATACTGGGGAGGGGCTAAAAGAGATGGCTTAGAGATTAAGAGTGCTTGCTGCTCCTACAGAGTTCAGTTCCCAGAACCCAAGTCAGGACAATTAAAACCACATGTAATTCCAACTCTAAGGAACCTGAGAACCTCTTCTAGTCTCTGTGGGCACTTGTGTGTGAAAACACACACACACACACACACACACACACACACACACACACACACGTGGAGAAGAGAAGAGAGATAGGGAGAGGGAAATGGAGGGAACATGGGTGGGAGAGAGAAAAGAGAGAAAGAGAAAGAGCAAGAAAGAATACTTTTTAAAAAAAGAACATGGAAATGGAGAATACATCAAAATAAATTGGAAATAATTCCTTAATAAAGGCATTTGAAATTGTGCAACATATTAAACTCAAAGTTTACAATGAAATTAAACATCAGATCATAAAAATGACAACCATAAAAATCTAGTAAACTGTAAAATGCTAATGTTTCAATAATGTGAGAAAGAAAAACTACAACAAACAGAACTGTAAATATAGTATAGCTCAATACCCATGGAGATTAGAAGTAGTATTTATTACTAGCGCTGTGGTAAGAAATAAATGAAATAATTGAACTATTGGCAAGTCCTGGGTGCACAAAGGCTTCAACAAGTGTTAGTTCTCACTTCTCTCTAATGTAAAAATGCTTAGAGTAAAATGGCTGAAGGAACGGCTCTTCAATAATTCTTTTACTTTCATAGAATAATGACAAACTTACAGGAGGTAGCTCTTTCTGTATTTCTTGTACTTCTTCACAACCTTGAAAGGAACAGGTTTTAGAAAATGGATAATTAAGATCAAGCAAGATCAAGGTTATTTCTGTTTGCCTCCTTCATCAAATCTGCAAGAGATGGAGGTGGAGGGGAGAAGGGGCTGGTGAGGCTGATCTTGCCTCAGCTGGTCCAGCTGTTGGGTTGGGGTGACCTTGTTGTTCCACCCCAGATACTGACAATGTTGGTCTCAAGTGGTACTTATAAACAGATAAAGATGAAGCTTGCAGGTGGGCCTAAAGTTAGCAAACAAAGCCTAAGAAAATATACGCGGAAATATAATTTCGGGGTGAATGGGAGAGAGGGACTTCTCTGGACCCACCTTCTTCCTTCAGAAGGGGCTCAGTGCAGGGCTGTACACTGTATAAAACTCTCCATCACAGCTGGGGCTCCTGACATCTTTTCTTACTAATTTCTTATTAATCATTCACCAGCAAAAGTCCATTGCATCTTCTCCAGCTTTCCCATCTGGACAATGAGCAAAGTGACTCTGGTACAGGTCTTTCTAGACACAGGGTAAGAAAGGCAACATGGGTGAAAATAACCATAGAGGTGGGGGCCTAATATTCAGTTTTACACACACACACACACACACACACACACACACACACACACACACACACATTGAATTTTGATTGTTTTCATACACTCCCTTTGTCCTTGCTCATCTCTCCCGGGAAACTCTTCTCACTAAGGACTCTCAAGAGGATAGTTGTTTTAGAAGATGCATCAATGGTGTTTAGAGGAGTTGTAGGCACAGCTACAACACTTATTGTAGTTTCCATCAGCCGGCATCTTTCCTCTCCAGCAATTGTTCTGTCCTTGCTTGCGTGGGAACCTGAGCTCTTTTAGCTGGGAGGATGATGTTTGATAAAATGTTCTCCAACTTATCATTTTGATGAGCGTTTTCCATTAACCCTCCTACTGGGCAACAGAAACCATCCAGATGACAGTGGCTTTAAATATGGACCCTAGTACAGGCTTCGAATCATGTGATACCTTCATGCTAGAAGCTATTTGCTCCACTCTGGCCAGCCATTGTGTCTCCCTTCTTCTTTCTGCGCTGGGGCTGGGATGCCAGGTGGCAAGTGGTACCTGCCATCCTCCCAGCGACCCTTGTAACCCATCCTGGAGTGACTTTATCTCCTTGGGTATCAAAGATGACCTCCTTGGCCCAGTGCTTTCTGCAGAGCACCGAAGGGGATCCTTTGAGCAGAGGTAGTCAGTTTCTTCTCCATTCTTCCTCATTTCCACTCAGATTCAGAGCCAAGGAACTCATTTCCTGCCTTGTTTAATGCAGAACCCCGAGGCAGTTTAACCTTTGATGACTGAGTTAAACTCTCAAATAGGCTGGATAATCATTAGGATTTAAATTAAGGATTAAACACTCCAAGAGTTTCCCAGTGTGAGTGCACTCAGTGCTGGGGCTTGGGCTTCTATGGCTGTCACTGGCAGCGGTGAATGTGAACTCAAGAGTCTCTTGAGACACAGCTTGGGCTGCGAACATAGATTCAGTCGCTGAACCTGTAATGCAAAATCCTTGCTTCCCTTCTCATAAAATCCAGGCACTTCCACAGTATTCATGTGCCAATTAGCCCAAAGCAGGTTGGGCGAGTATTTGGAAAATCAAATCTCCGCACTGAATGCATCCAATCTTGCTCTGCCATTCACAGATGTATTTACCAGACCACTATTCTGTTCTCAGTTTTGCTCCTAACTTAACCTTAGCTTTCCTGGGCTTTCTAAGATGAGACAGACTAGGGAAACGGAACTTCACAGTTCTTAGTTCCTCCATGTGTTTATTCCTATGACATAACCACTAGTGTCTCCAAACACCCACTTATTCCATAAGATATGCAGAATGTTAGCAGATACAGTTGGGTGAATCTCAGCCATGCGAACAAAGCACTTTGAAAATAAAAAAAAAAAATCAGTCATGATCTGTGACCATGGGTAGTTGCATTTTGCAAGATGTTGACTTTTGTAATATTTAGTATATCTTTGGAAAAGAGTTTGAATTTAGGAGGGTTGATTAATATAGCACATTACATCACCCTCTTTAAAAATGTCCAGTGTACATCAGCTTTGTGTTCTGAGAGGTCCTGTTCAACATTGTTTCACCAGAACTCTGCATCGTCTAAACGGACTAAGTGATTGTCTGGTTTGTTGGCTCATGATAATTTTACCACCCTCTGACCCACTTTCTCTTTGCCTTCAGGAGAGGACATTTAAGAGCCAATTTGGATATATGACTTGTTCTCTACCAACAGTTGATTAGACTAGAAAGTTGTACTTCAGCCAAACTCTGCTGATCAACTATCGTAGTGTGTCTTTGACCTTTGACTCCCGTGTTGACTGAAACAGCAACGGATTATCAGTCTGTGGTGGAAGCAAGGCGATCTGAGCAGATGAATGGAGAAGGATAGCAGGAAGTGTGTGTATGGACACCCCAGTGCAATTTGTTATTTGGCTCAGCTGCCCATGTATTCCTGCTGTGTGTAATATGTATCTGTATGTGCATATGTGTTTGCCCGTGTCTGGGTAAAACATATGTGCATATGCATGTACATGGAGACCCAGAGCTTGATGCGGGGGTTTAATCTCCACTGCTCTTGCACCTTATTTATTGAGATAAGGTCACTAACTGAACCCTCAGAGATGTTAGTAGTTGACTAGCCAGCTTGCCCTTGGTATCCTGTCTTTCTGTCTTCTAAACCTGAAATTGTAAGTGGACTAATATGTTTACCTTACATTTATATGCATTCTGGGGATCCAAACTCTGGTTATCAAATTTGTGTGGTAGGCACACAACCACTGAGCCATGTTTCCAGTCCTCCTAGAACTCCCCCCTTTCTCCCTTAATATCCTGATCAAACACCCCCTTCCCCCCCACCATTCCCAGTCCCTCCCATTTCATGCAACACTTCCTCCCTCCCCCTCCACATCTCTTCTGAGAAGGAGAAGGTCCCCCCTGGGTATTAACCCACCATGGCATGTTAAGTCACTGCAGGACTAGGCATATCCTCTCCCACTGAGGCCAGACAAGGCAGCTAAGTTAGGGGAGTCAGACTGGAACACCTTTTTAGCCTTATAGTAAATTCTCCTTTTCAGCCTGAGCTGCTGTGAGTGGTTTCTGTAATCCACAATGGAAAAAAAATCTAATTTACTTTTTATTTTTTAAAGGAATTCCTAATAGCATTTCCTTGAATCTGCAAAGTAGTACATAATAATTTCTTGTAGAGTACCCGGGAGGCTGGCGTTAGGCTGAGCCAGGAAGACCTCTAACGGTAAAGGCAGTGGCATGGCGCGTCTGGGCACTTAGCTTGCTTGTTTGTTGGAAAACAGGTGGGGAGAGTGCTCTAGTTCCATTTCTGCTGCTGTGATAAAATACTCTGTCAAAAAGCAATTTAGGGGGAGACAGCACTTTATTCCAGCCTATAGTTCTAAGTTTCGCTCATCATTTGGGGAAATCAAGGCAGGTATTTCAAATATGCACAAACAAGAGGAGAGCAAATAAATGCACACACTCCATTGCTTGCTTGTGCTCAGCTGCATTTCTCCAGTTTGTACTGTTGAGACTCCTTACCTAGGGAATGGTGCTGCCCACAGTTGGCAGGGTCTTCCTTAAGGCAATCTCTCACAGTGCCCCTACCCCAACCCAGTGTAGACAATTTCTCATTAAAACTCTCGTCCTAGGTGATGCGAGGTTGTGTTGAGTTGGCAAAGCTAACCATCATGGATAATGCATTGGCAAACTTCCAGTTATTATAACAAGCATTTCATAAACTGAACTTATAATAATCACTTTTTCCTTTAGCTCATAACTTTAGAGGTTCTTATTATTTTGAGGCATTGGTGGGGTAAGAAAAAAATTCACTTGTAACACGAGCAAGGAAACAAAAAGAGGAAGAGGGTGAGCCCCAAAATCTGCTGCAAGGAATGGTCCCAGTGACCTATATATTGTTGGGTCCCACCTCTCAATGGTTTCCATCTCTTCTCAGTAGCCCAGGGACCAAGCCTTTATCATTCCCTGCCTGCCTCCTTGCTTACCCAACTTTAGGACCCAAATCATAGTAGGTGTTTGCGTACAAGTCCTGTCTGAAGGCAAGTGCTCTAGCAGACGTATAGCTGTAGCAGAAGCAGGGAAGTAATACTTTGATGTGTAGCTTTACTCTTCTGAAAGGTGGCAGGAGCTCAAGAGCAAAATGGTCATGTTTCTAAATTTATGATAGGATACTCGCAGGAGCCTTACTGAGCAGTGAGCAATTTTCCTTCTTAGGGTTCACTAATTCCTAGAGATAATAAACAATTTGACTATTATTATGTCTTTCATATACAGACCAACAAACCCTAGCCCCAGTCCCCACCATCTCCTTCATTTCACCTTCATGTGTAAAGCCTAGCACACATAGTGAAGGGCTCAACACCCTTAGCCTATATGAATTTAGTACAAGATACCAGGTAAACTGGGATGGACTGGATTTCCCAATCCTGCTGGAATTTTTTTTTCAAACCAGGCTTGTTACTTATTGGAACCTGTCTCCTTTTTCTGAAATCTAAGACCCCTGGTATGGTCTGGATTTTTTGAAAGTGTTTTGTTATTGTTGTTTTTGTTTACTTGGTTTGGGTTGTATTGGGCAGGTCTACCCTTTCCTAATCTTGGATTAAACTTAAACAGAGAAAGGGGAGGTGATAGACCCACAGCTTCATGTAAATGTATTTAGGATCAGCCTTGAATGCACTTCACTACCCAGTCAGCTGGAAAGCAGGGATCTGCTAATAGGATTTAAAATAAAAAAAGACCTCCAAGCTTTTGCCTCATGTCAGGAGAGTGAGGAAGAAGCTGGAGTTTACTATCTTTATTATTTATCTGTGGCCACTTTCCCTATTTGTCTGTCTCATCTGCTGGAGATCTTTCTAGATCTTTATCCTTTAGTTTATCCTTTAGAACAGGTGGTCCTGCGCTGTTCTGTTTACCTCTGTTGAGAACTGTGGGTAACATGTAACTTTTCCCCTATCAAGATTGGTGTCTCTATCTTGTCCAATAACTACCCTTATAAATTAAGACCATGGTCTATATTAACAAGCATGGACAAAAAGGCCAATCTTATTTATCCATTATTTCATAACAATATTTGTAAGACTAGGAAATATCTTCTTTACAGAGAAACAAAAGTTCAGAAAAGTTGAGCAACTCCCCCCAAAGTCAGAGAGACAATTCCTCATCACCTTCCACACCCCACCTATGGAGTCAAGTTTGAAACAGGATCAGTCTGTCCTGATGCACACACTGCTAACTGTAAGGAAGAGAAAATAGCCCTAGTACACATAGTGAAGGGCTCAGCACCCAGAGCCAACATGACAGACAGCATTCTTATTCTGATCAACTTTGTGTTCATTTTAGTGAGGTGACAGACGTGGCTAAAACAAGTCTGAAAA